>QNUK01000487.1:0-185000 GCA_013621035.1 Clarias magur
TTTTTTTTTTTTCAATATCTAGGTACATGATGAATCCAAATTGTACTGTAAGGACAGCACTGTACAAAGTAAAAATATATATTTGGCTATTTTACAATTTCCTGTTCTGCTTTATAACTTAATGTTTTTCATAGACATGAAAAATCATATCTACATTCCCAAATGCTCATTCCCATTCTCTGCAAGACACAGCAGGTTTTTTGTTCTTGCCTAGGATTAGAGTGCCTTTTTTACTTATATTAAGCTATCAAAAAGATTTTAAAATTGAAACTAAATAAGTGCACACTGTTCCGCCAGTTCTATTAAAGAAAATGACACCCCTTTTAGTAGCGTTAGAAGACAAAAGCATCAATCAAGTTCACCTAGCACCTTTGAATGGCCTTAATGCAGGCTGTATCACAGCTTAAATGTGAGCAGTAAATGGATTTTGTCGTTATTAAAAACCTTAAGCTGTGGTTAATTAAATCACTGTGAATTCGACCAAGCCAGCAGTGATAAACCCATCTGGCTGACTGACGGGCTTTGTGTGGTAATAAAGCCAAAGAATTTATGAAGGAAAAGTAAATGTGGTTATTAGTTCAGCTGTCTCATCAGGATAGAGTTGCCCTCTGTGTGCATGTGTGTGTGTGTGTGTGTATCCTTGGCCTCATTTATAATGGAAAACAACTCTGTCCTTCTGAAACACACACACACACACAAACCTTTTCCTGTGACAGAAACTCAATCCGTGTGGGTGTATACATGTGCACATGTATGTGAGATATCAGGGGAGACTCTAGCTGCAGACATTGCCATTGAGGTCTACATCAATATCTGGGTGTATTTATTCAATCAAGGGCAGTTACGCTCCTGTGTGGCGTCAGCTGCCTGAAGGTGATTTGATTATTCGATACAGGGACATGTTGCACTGCTGAGATGCCTTTGAATTTGCCCTTAATGCAGTGTCTATGCTTTGACTGTCTCCCTCCACTGAGGAGGCCAGGAATTTGAGGTAACAAAGAATACGCAGACCTTGTCTAAATCCCAGTCCTGGTTTTTCAGTAATCAGTAATCAGTAATTAGTAACTGGCTTAAAATGTATAACATTATGCTATTTTACCATGCTTAAGTTATTTTATTTTATTTTTTTTTAGCTTTTCTTGTCAACCCTGATTTTGGTAAAAGTCACTGCTGCTCTGGTGACACATTATAGCAGGTTGGTTATCTGTAATAAATTCAGTTTCAGCAGTTAGTACGGTTGTAATGCAATGTCACTGTAATGCAGTGCCATCTGAATTTGTTTCCATTTGGTTATCCAAAATAGATGTATTTGGATTTAAGCCCAAATTAGTAATTGTGGAAATTACTTGTAACACCTGTACCTCCACGGATCAGGGGAATAAGATCAAGTTCCCCGGATTACTGAGTTGACCCTTTGTCCCCACCTAGTGTGTCTATGTATTTACTACCAGCACTTAAGCACTTAAGCACTAAACACGAACACCTGTGATTCCCTTGTGTGTCTACTATTTATTCCAGTCGAACCCGTAGGGCTTCGTCGGTTCACTGCTGTGCACCTTGTCTGTCCTCACCTGACCCTCTCCGTGTTTCATGTGAATGTTTTAAGGATTCTATTCTGCCCGTCTCACCCCCAGGATTGAGCAGTGTCTGCAGGTGTGGGACTCCGGGAGGAAGGAAAGATCCTCACGAGTCACAAGGACATTGCAAGAGTTTCCTTTGTTTATGGTATAGTCTCCAGAAGCCTAAACTGTTTCAGTTCGCCCACCTGCAGACCCTGCCTGGGAAGCCCCGCTCGGTATCACCGTGAGCGACACGGGACTTTATTTTGTTTTGTTTTTTCTTGTGTTTTTTGAGAAAAGGAATAATCAATAAAAACTCTTGTTGTACACATGGATTCTGCATCTGCGTCTCACTCACTCCAGGAAGACATGACAGATGAACCGACCCTTCCAGACGCAGCAGGAACCCCTCTACCTGAGGACGAAGCCCCCGTCCTCGAGTACATACGGGGCCAACAAAATGAAATTGACGGGTTGGCCAGAGCCGTGAATGACCTGGCGCGCGGTATGGAACAACTTATGCACCGCTTGCCTTCGCTCTGCGCGCCAGGGTCGCGCTCCACGCCGCTACCACCCCGCCCTAACCCCCCGGAAAGGTATGATGGGAATCCGGAGGGGTCCAAGCGGTTTCTCCTGGCCTGTGAGCTGTGGCTCCTGGATTATCCAAACATGACGGATCTACAGAAGATCAGCTTCGTCACGCAGCAGCTCACAGGAGCCGCTATGGATTGGGCCGCGGCGGTTTGGAGCGCAGGGAGAATCACGGCGTCAAACTACCCTCAATTTCTTTCGGAGTTCCGCACGGTTTTCGACCACCCCGATCAAGGCAGAACGGGGGAACAGCAGCTGCTGAGGCTGAAACAAGGGACTGCCACCGTGGCGGATTATGCGATTCGTTTTCGGGTACTGGCCGCAGAGAGTGGCTGGTGTGACCGCAGTCTTCTAGCGAGGTTCAGGGATGGATTACAACCCGAGGTCCAGCTGGAATTAGCCTGTCGGGACACGGGCATGTCCCTGGACGAGTGCATCACGCTGGCAATAAAACTAGACCAGCACCTCCGCAGCCAGAAACGACACATCTCCCCGAAAACCCCGCCTAAACGGTCGGAGTTCCACCATCGTCCCAGCCTCAGCACCCCCGCGACGGAGCCCCGGGAAGGAACTCCGGGAGAACCAATGGACCTTGGCACATCCCACCTAACGGCCCAGGAGAGAAGGCGACGCATCCAAGCGGGGCTGTGCTTATACTGTGGGGGGAATAAACACCTCATTAATCACTGCCCCTTTCTCCAAAAAGTAATCCACATCACACCTCCACGCACACATCACTCCTTCTGTGTAAAAGCACAATTATCTTATTTTAACCATTCCATGTGTGTCTTTCCCCTTATAGATTCTGGGTCGGCTGGAAATTTTATAACGTCTTCTCTTCTTTCCTCGCTACAGGCTCCCATGTCGAAGCTACCAGCCCCTATCGCAATCAAAGCTCTGGATGGTCATAACCTTCGACACTCTCCTATTAAACAAATATCTGCGCCCCTCCGATTAACTTTTCCCGGTCATTCCGAGGAACTAAAATTCTTTGTACTCCCTCGGTCAGATCATTCCGTCGTGTTGGGTCTCCCATGGCTCAGCTCTCATAATCCTAATTTTGATTGGGAGAAATCTTGCATCCTATCATGGGCCCCTAGATGTGCTAAAAGATGTATACCGCCGACATTGACGGTCCAAACCACATCCATTGAAAGCCCGCTAGCCCTAGTATCGATAAAAATACCATCCGAGTATGCACAGTTTCAAGACGTGTTTAGCATTAGGGCAGCCGCACGACTTCCCCTCATCGGCCGTGGGACTGCGCGATCGAGATTTTGCCGGGGAAAACACCGCCGAGCTCGCGTGTTTACCCATTGTCCGTGGAGGAGACACGGGCTATGGAGGAATACGTGAGTGAAGCTCTCCAGCAGGGTCTCATCAATAGGTCCACGTCACCCGCCTCGGCAGGTTTTTTTTTTTATCGATAAGAAAGGGGGGGGTTTACGTCCCTGTATTGATTATAGAGGTCTCAATGCAGTAACAGTAAAGTACAAGCACCCACTACCGTTGGTACCGACCGCCATCGACCAACTCCAAGGCGCCTCTATTTTTTCAAAACTCGACCTCCGCAGCGCTTATAATCTCGTTCGTGTGCGCAAGGGCGATGAGTGGAAGACTGCGTTTAGCACTACATCTGGCCATTACCAATACAATGTGATGGCTTATGGATTGGTAAACGCACCTGCGGTGTTTCAGGGGTTCATGAACGACGTGTTTAGGGATATGTTAAACCGATATGTTATAGTTTACTTGGATGATATCTTGGTTTACTCTCGGTCATATTCCGAGCACGTCCAACATGTGACTGCCGTCCTTCATCGATTGCGCAAACACGGGCTCTATGCGAAGGCGGAGAAGTGCGAGTTCCATAAAAAAGAGATCGCATTCCTCGGCTACCGCATAGGGCCACTGGGGGTCGAAATGGAGACGTCCAAGGTGGAGGCGGTGCATCAATGGCCGGAACCCCAATCGGTAAAGGCGCTACAGAGCTTTCTGGGTTTCGCTAACTTTTATAGACACTTTATCCGAGGATTCAGCATGCTGGCAGCACCGCTTACAACCCTCCTAAAGGGAAAGCCTAAGCGTCTGCGTGAGTTTCCGCCGGAGGCACGCAGAGCTTTTCAATATCTAAAGACCGCATTCACTACGGCACCCATATTAAAAATCCCCGACCCAACCAAGCCTTTTTTGGTTGAGGTCGATGCCTCTGAAGTGGGGATTGGGGCGGTGCTGTCACAGCGTCATGGCAACCCAGAAAAACTCCACCCTTGTGCTTTCTTTTCGCGTAAACTAACACCTGCCGAGCGCAACTATGATATCGGCAATCGCGAACTGTTAGCAGTAAAAGCGGCGTTAGAGGAGTGGCGGCACTGGCTAGAGGGGGCCGATCATCCATTTGTAGTGCTGACCGATCATCGCAACTTAGAATACATCCAACAAGCAAAACGATTAAACCCTCGCCAAGCCCGCTGGGCGCTGTTCTTTACTCGCTTCCGCTTCACTATTACTTACCGTCCCGGGTCAAAAAATAGAAAAGCGGATGCTTTATCCAGGTGCTACACAGCCCCTGAGGAACCCACAGAACCCGAGCCAATCCTGCCCTCGTCTCTCGTGGTGGCACCGATCATGTGGGACCTCGACTCAGAGATTGCACAGGCGGCACGGTCCCACACCGCACCGCGACAATGTCCTCCGGGGAGAACCTACGTGCCGGTGTCCCTACGAGAGCAGGTAATCATTCACGCACACACGAGTGCAGCGGCCGGACACCCCGGGATCATTCGTACTTTTAGGCTGTTAGAACCAAAGTACTGGTGGCCGAATATGCGGAAGTCAGTAAGAACAGTGGTTTCATCTTGTGCAGTTTGTGCAACATCTAAAAATCCTAGACACCTGCCGGTTGGTAAATTAATGCCGTTAGAGACTCCTAACAGACCGTGGTCCCATATCTCAGTGGACTTTGTCACGGATCTGCCGGTATCTAAGGGCTACACCACTATTCTAGTAGTGATCGATCGGTTTTCCAAGGGATGTAGATTTATCCCCTTCGGCTCCCTCCCGTCAGCCTTCCAGGTGGCAGAAGCCCTGTTTACAACCGTGTTTCGTTGCTATGGTATCCCCGAAGATATAGTATCCGATCGTGGGCCCCAATTTATCGCACGAGTCTGGAAAGCTTTCTTTCAGAAATTGGGCACCACTGTTAGCCTAACGTCGGGCTATCACCCCGAGTCTAATGGTCAGGCAGAGCGGACTGTCCAGGAACTCGGAAAATATCTTCGAGCATATTGTAGTAGCCGTCAACACGAGTGGGCAGAATGCTTAATCTGGGCGGAATATGCGCAAAATTCGCTACGTCACTCCGCTACCGGCCTAACACCCTTCCAATGTATACTTGGGCATCAACCCCCGCTCTGTCCCTGGGATGCCACACCCACCGAAGTCCCTATGGTGGACGATTGGTTTAAAAGAGCGGAAAAGGTATGGGAAGAGGCCCACACCAAAATCTCCCAAGCAGTTCGTCGCTTTAAGAAATTTGCCGATAGACGACGAAGGGAAAGTCCGCCGCTCCAGGTAGGCGATAGAGTATGGCTCTCAACAAGGGACCTTCACTTGAACCTTCCCTGCCGTAAGCTCACACCCCGCTATATAGGTCCCTTTCCTATTTTATCTCAAATAAACCCCGTTTCTTTTAAATTACAACTACCAGCTCACTTACGTATCCACCCTGTCTTCCATATCTCTCTTCTTAAACCAGTGACCCGGGGACCGCTGGACGAAGGTGTGGCGGAACCAGCAACCCCAGCAGCCGTGGAGATTGGGGGCGCTCCGGCGTTTCGAGTCAGAAAACTGCTAGACTCCCGGAGGAGAGGGGGTTCCCTCCAATATCTGGTGGAATGGGAGGGGTACGGCCCGGAGGAACGGAGCTGGGTGCCGGCAAAGGACATCTTGCATAAAGGGCTAATTAAGGATTTCCATCGGGAAAGACCGGAACGCCCGGCGCCACGACGTCCGGGTCGTCCCCCTCACCGGCCATCCCATCAGGTTGGTGAGCCTAGACTCCCTCCGGTAACACGGAGACAGCCCTCACATCCCCTCCCGGGAGCCGGTCCTGGGGGGGGGGGTACTGTAACACCTGTACCTCCACGGATCAGGGGAATAAGATCAAGTTCCCCGGATTACTGAGTTGACCCTTTGTCCCCACCTAGTGTGTCTATGTATTTACTACCAGCACTTAAGCACTTAAGCACTAAACACGAACTCCTGTGATTCCCTTGTGTGTCTACTATTTATTCCAGTCGAACCCGTAGGGCTTCGTCGGTTCACTGTTGTGCACCTTGTCTGTCCTCACCTGACCCTCTCCGTGTTTCATGTGAATGTTTTAAGGATTCTATTCTGCCCGTCTCACCCCCAGGATTGAGCAGTGTCTGCAGGTGTGGGACTCCGGGAGGAAGGAAAGATCCTCACGAGTCACAAGGACATTGCAAGAGTTTCCTTTGTTTACGGTATAGTCTCCAGAAGCCTAAACTGTTTCAGTTCGCCCACCTGCAGACCCTGCCTGGGAAGCCCCGCTCGGTATCGCCGTGAGCGACACGGGACTTTATTTTGTTTTGTTTTTTCTTGTGTTTTTTGAGAAAAGGAATAATCAATAAAAACTCTTGTTGTACACATGGATTCTGCATCTGCGTCTCACTCACTCCAGGAAGACATGACATTACTAAGGATGATGTAAAATCATTGCACAGAGCAGTTCATTAACATGTATGTAATCTTTATTTGTCTTGCGAGGTTGATAAACATTTTTTTTTAATTATACATACGCATAAAAAATGCTGTGTCCCATTTAGTCTAGTGGATCTAGAGACTAGATCTTCTGTTCTTTTTAAAAAAAATGAATAGTGTGCCATGTATTCATACATGCATTTGCATTTATATAGAATATATTATCTATTCATTCTGAATGTTGTTGCTCTTTCGGCTGCTCCTGTTAAGGGGTCGCCACAGTGGACCAATCCACACATTTCAACTTGGCACAGGTTTTACACCGGATGCCCTTCCTGACACAACCCTCCAATGTCTATCCAGGTTTCGGACCTGCATCCAGAACCTGGGTATGGGACATTGGCAGTGAATCAAACCCAGGCTTGCCATACTCCAGACAGGGAGCTTACTACTGAGCCATCAATCTATTCTTTCCAAACAATATGTTATTTTTTACAGTTACGTCCATAATGGACATCTGGTGAAGCCATAGTAGTTTCTGTTTGATTACATTGCTTACTTTACTGGTTTTAATTATATATATTTTTTTAATTAAATAAACAACCTTTGGTTTAATTCTGAAGCAATTTCCTGTAATCAAACATATTGTAACATGTCCCTGACAGGTGTTTCTTGTTGCCCAGGTGTATCCTGATAGATTGACTGTTTAAACAAGTAATAACTCTGAATGTCTAATCTTGATCTGAGCCCTGGGTTTTGGGGGAAAAAAATGTTTAAGACATTTTATGCACTATATTTATTTATACACTTTTATGAAGTGAGCATTCATTTCACCTCCTGAAAGGGAGTCTAAAGGGAGAACTCCTCAAAACAACCAATAAATAAATGAAGCTGTGTATACTGTAAACCTGGGAAAGCATCATGAAAGCACAATGCAACAGTTTGGTGATGTCAGTGGGTTGCCAGCTTGGTGCAGTTATTTCCCTATTCACAGCTTGAGACTTTAAACACTAATACAGAGCTTCTACAGAGTTATTATAGAACCTAGTGGTTAGAAATGGTAACTGCAACAAACTCTAACTGCAACAGACTCTCTGTGCCCCATGCTTGCTTTTCAGTGGAGAGTGAGCAGCAACTGGATGGTTCATGCACGGGTGACCAGATTGAGCTAGTTTAAACCACTGAGCAATGTGAGTACAAGTGGCTCAATGACACTATAATTTTTACTGTAATGCAAGTTGTAAATACTAAAGGAGGACAGGGGGTATGTATGTATGTATGTATGTATGTATGTATGTATGTATGTATGTATGTATGTATGTATGTGTGTGTGTGTGTGTGTGTGTATGTATGTATGTATGTATGTATGTATGTATGTATGTATGTATGTATGTACGTATGTATGTATGTATGTATGTATGTCAGAAGTTAAATGGGCAACAAGTATTTCACGCGATGAGAAAAGCAAAGGAAAATTTTTAAGTACCTTTTCAAATGCCCATTATTTTTAGGAAGATTCAGGTCTTTTTCATGGTGTTTAAGATGTAATTTGGTTAGAAATGTGGCTCTAAACCTTATGTACAGTAGCAACTTAATGTAACTTATGTGATAGAATCTCAACTTAATTTTGTTTGAGGCAATGTTGTTATTCATGTCATGCCACCACACCACAATCTACAGTATTGTCACAAGCTTCTGCTGATTTAAAATCCCTGCACCCAGAGAAAATCCTTTTTGATTTGCCAAGTAACCCTTTTTTTTTTCTTTGCAGTTCTGCCTCTCAGCTCAGCAAATTACCATGATCCTGCTTGCTGTTATTGTTTTCATTGGTCTGTAGCTGCAGTACCACAATAATTTTTAAAAAACTCATGTTAAATCCATTAATGCTTCTTGACCAGATACTGTGAAATAGGGACATGTGCGAAAAGCCTGGAAATGCCACAATTCCTTAGGTGGTCTTAATAAAATCCACTTAGGCTGAAACGCAAATGGGTTTGTATTAAGGGTATATGTTGGAGGCCTGTCTAACATAGTCATAGTCATTAATACAAGGTCATCCACTGTAAACGTGTCTTCTTCCTCATTAATCATCATCACACCCAGTAGCTGTTTGCAACAACCTATAATGTCATGCAAACAATAACTGCTATAGGGGGAAGTTTTAATTGCTGAGATCCCATGCACAGCAGGTAATTTGGAAATGCCAGTCAGCCTACGTACATGTCTTTGGACTCCGGCGGAAACCGTAGCACCCAGTGGAAACCAACCAAGTATGGCAAACTCCATGCACACAAACCAGCGTCATAATTCAAACTCCCAACCCTAGAGGTGCGAGGAAACAGTGCAAACACACTGGGTGACTACATTGCCATTAAAACAAACATGCTCTTTCTCTCTGTTGCACTTGTTCACTCTGTGGGAAAGACATGTAGCAATACAACTGATTTCAATTCTGTATGATGATCCAGCAGAGGGCACCAAATCATTAGTACATAGATTATGTATGAGGCACGTGTGTGCCTGTGTGTGAGGAGTGTCAAATTAGAGAGTGAGTGTGTAAAATGTGTGGAGTTGTATTCGCAGGTACATATGAGTTGTGTGCGTACGAGGATTATGTAGAGTGTACAGTGTGCCTGAAGGTGGTAACTGAGGTGTCTGATTGGCAGATGGTAGTCTTTCTGTACTCTGCTTCTCTTGAGCTCTTCTACCAAGTGGCATTTTCCATTACACTCTCCTGCTGCCCAGCCATGTGCAGACATGTGTGCGTGTGTGTATGTGTATGTGTGTGAATGTGAGAATGAGCACTTGTCTCTGAGGAAGAACTAGTTGATATGTGTCTCTTTTTTCTTGTGTACTTTAATGCAGGCTAATGCCAGTGCTTTAGTGTAGTTTAATATAAAATCTTAGGATAAAAAAGCTGAATAAAAAACACAGCTATGTGTCTATCCCATCAGTCACCTCTGATGATGTGCATGCATATCTCAATACTTTTACAAAAGCTTGTACTTCAGCACTTTTGTTCAAAATCAAAAGCATGCACACACACTTTTAAGGTAATTTATGAATACATCCTCTGGTTTGTTACATCACTGCAACAGCTGAATGCATTTACGGTTTATGCCTGATGTGTCAGACATGTGTTTCATTTTATTTGGAGTGACATGATACAGTCAGTAATCTATGTGCAATGTTTTATGCAAGTTTTTGCAGCCATTTTTAATATGTTTTATATAGTTATAGTTATATAGTTATTTCTTATATAGTTATGGTGTGCTGATTTCCCCATATATATGTACAAAATACAAAAACCTGATTAATTCTTAGGAATAGAAAGAATGGTGCATATACTGCCTCCCATCCTGTAATGCAAACAAAGTAAAAGATACTTTGTATGAGAATTCACAATTGATCACAAAGCCTGCCTATTTTGTCTTGTTAAATTAAAAAGACACAACTAAGCCTTGAGAACAAATTGAGACCCAGCTTCCAAGAGTCTCTGACAGTGAAGTGAATGTCAGTAATTATTTGCTTCATATTTTCTTTGTTCTTGTTATTATAATTTTTTTTTATTCTTCTTCTAAGATCTTTTCAGTGTGTTCTCATCCATACTGGTTACTGTCATCATGATCAAAAAAATCTATGTGGAAATGAATTGATTTGATTCCATATTCAACATGATTTATTATGTTCATTCTGCCCCTGTTTCTTTTTATCTTGGCCTTTCCCTCTGTTCACCTGTTATTAATCGACGAAATGTGCACCAGACTCCATTTGTGTATGAGAACATGTGGTGACTGAACACTTCTCATCTGTGTTTGAACCTGTTCATAAATCAAACTAGATCAACAATTATGTAACAGCGGTTAGCCATGCTTGTTTTAAAGACATATCACAGCTTCGCTATTATTAATAGTTCACTATTATTATTATTATTTTATTATTATTTTATTATTATTATTAGAATGGTTTGTAATCTGATTAGTCGTCTAGTGGAGTGAAATAGTTGATTAACAGTCATGTGCCCGAAGGGTCTGGGTCACTCTTGCCATCATATTGTACTCTTATAGGAAATGCCTTATGTCTTACTGTAACTCCCCTTAATGCAAACCACTGATAAATATTAGGCTCATCATTCAATCATGTATAATTTCAATATTTTATTTATCAAAATACATTAAGACCCCTCAGAAAACTGTGTAACTTTTGCATAACTTCTGAATACTGCTAAAACCCAGAGCTAACTGTACAAGGCCATGACTTAAGTATTACCTAAAATCCATCCAAGTGATTAGTCAGTTGACTCCAGACATCCAGGTCTACTGCACAATCCAGGAGATCTCAACTGGTGGTTATAGAGAGAGGAATAGCAATGGGCTGTTCCATTTCTTCTTTTCTTTTCACAGAAATTTTTAAGCGTATTCTAATCAGTAGAAGACAAATGGTTAGAGAAATAAGTACATGGCTGTTGCAATCAGCAGTGTCTACCTGAAGCCTGCTAAGAAGGCAAGATGGGAAAGGAGTTAGTCCATGGTGAGAAACAGCCTGAGAAAGATTGACCAACGTCTACGTTATTTTCCAAAGGTTTAACCAAAACTCAACCTCCAGCATTTAAACCTACAAGGTGCCACATCAGAAAATAATTCCTTTAAGGAAATTTAAGGTTTGGTTTTACCAGTTCCATATACCATATACTTATTTCTGAATTTGTAAATGGCTGAGCTTTTGTTCCTATTCAGCACTGTTTGCTGTGAAATGCCTTGAAGAAATGCCTTGAAGCCCCCACTGAAATCCACCAGTTTGAGCTATAAAACAGAAGATCAGGCTTGTATTTGAGCTGAGCAAATTACCTGCACAGGACGTTTGCAGTGGTCATAAGTGCAATGCAATGCAGACTGTAGACCAGGCTACCAATCAACTGAAACACCAGGAGATTGTGGGATTTGGGCATAGCTGACCTTGAATGGAGAATGACAACAAAGCTGTAGGCCAAAGTTGTGAGGATAGGGAAGAATAGCTATGGACGAGGAGAAAAGGGAGCAGCAGCTACTGTATATGGCGTGTTGTTGACTGTTTCCTTGATATTTCCTGATAAATTAAGGTGATGAAAGTTACTTGTGATGAGAGTTAATTCCAAGTGTTCAATTGGGATTTGGTAGCTTTTGATGGAAATGTTTGATATGCGGTCCAGAGAGGTTTTAATGCAAGTGAAGGAGGCCATCATTAGGCTAAATAAAAAGAGCCTATTAGTGAGATAGCAGAATCAGTAGCAGAAGGAAAAACTCCAATTTGGTACAGATTTAAAAAGAATGCATTGTTGAGCTTAGCAGCAATGAAAGTCTTAGACGACCAGAGAAGACAACATACAGTATATATAGTCTTCTATTTTCTCTCAGCTCAAATACAAGCCTGATCGTCTGTTTTATAGCATAAATTCGCTCCTTTCTATTTTCATGCAAAACTCTGGGACGAAGTAACCAAAAGAACTCATATTCTCCAGCATGCTCAGTAAAACCTAACAGCTTCTTTTACTTAAAATTCTGCACAAATCATTGAACACTACCGCTTATGTTCAAGCAAAGAGTTTCCACACCAAATATTGATCGTTTGTTTGTTTTTACTTAGTGCTTTTTATAGAAGTTTCTTTTAATGTAAAAATGTTTTCAAAAGCATCATTGCATATGGCTTTTGTTTGAATGTTCCCAAGACTTTTGCGCAGTACTGTAAATTAAACAGCTATTAGGTTTTACTGAGCATGCTGGAGAATATGAGCTCTTTTGGTAACTTCGCCACACTCGCTCCTTTATATTTTCATGCAAAACCCAGGAGTCTACATTATTGATTTTTTTTTCTCCCATCTGAAAACTGGTCTGTCATGTAATATGTCACTTTCTTTACAGGCATGTAAATATTCTTCTGTAATGTTATTTACATAATAAACACATAATATGTACATAATAATGCAGACATAATAAATGTCACGGCTGGTCCGTGTGAGGCAGGCTTGGAGGACCCAAAAGCAGACACAATAGGTTGGATTCAATATAACAGTTTATTTCAAAATGAGGAGGTGAAACAGAGAGAGAGAGATGATCAAAAGAAACCAGTACTTGGGGTGCTGTCTGAAAAGAGCTGTGGCGTGGCTTGGTTGTGGAGGTGGATGAGAGACAGAGCACTGAACGCACAGGTTGAGCAAGCACGGCAGAGGAGTGAGCGTGGCTGTGTGGAGAGGTGAGGGCTGTGGTGCACGTGTAAAATCCGATGTGCAGTTTGAGGAAAAGATTGGAGTTCCAGCAATCCTGAGGATAAAGGCAGGGCCGGAGTCAAAAACAGAAGCAAAGGTTCAAAGCCGGGTTATCAATAAATGCAGTGAACAGTTCCAACTCGTGAAGCTAAGGGTGTAACCAGAAGAGAAAAAAAGGTCAATAACATGAAAGGTAAAAAGGTATTTCTTCACAAAACACTAGACACAAAAAACACTAGGCTTGTGGCACGCAATAATTCGGCACTGGATGGTTGTTTGTGGCTGGTTTAAATAGGGAGAAAGTGACGAATGAGATGCAGAGCAGGTGTGCTCATGCCGGTGAATGAGGCGGCAAAACAGAAGCCGTGGGATGGAATGTGGAGAGGAGTTGCAGGTGATCATGGCTTGGTTAGAGCGGAGGGCGTGACATGGCGTACTGTTACAGTACCCCTCCCCCTATGGGCGCCACCGGGCGTCCTAGCTGGTGCTTCTGGGTGTTGCCGGTGGAAGTCAGATATTAGAGTTGGGTCGACAATGAACCTGGCAGGGACCCAACTTCTTTCTTCTGGCCCATAACCCTCCCAATCGACGAGGTACTGTAGGCCCCTCCCTCGGCGTCGAGCTCTTAGCAGTTTGTGCACTGTAAAAACCTCACCCCCGTCGATGTGTTGAGGAGGAGGGGGAGGGCGGGTGGGAAGGGATAGGGGGCTGGGAACCAGTCGTCTGAGCTGCGAGACATGAAATGTCGGGTTGATGCGGCGCATAGAGAGGGGTAGGGAAAGCCTGACCGAAACAGGGTTAATTACTTTGGTGATCGTGAATGGTCCGATGAATCTGGGAGATAATTTGTGGGAGGTTGTTTTGATGGGAATGTCTCGGGTGGACAGCATCACCCTCTGACCCACTCTGTACCTGGGGGCTGCCGAGCGGCGTCGGTCAGCTTGCCGTTTGAAGGCGCTGATGGTGTGTAGGAGACGGGTTCTGGCCTGGGACCAAACTCTCTTGCAGCGGCGAACAAAAGACAGGGCTGAAGGTACGTTTACTTCCTCTTCTTGGGATGGGAACAGTGGTGGCTGATAGCCCAAGCAGCAATGGAAGGGTGAGAGGCCTGTGGCAGAGGTTGGTAGAGAGTTGTGCGCATACACAATCCAGGGGAGTGTCCTACTCCACGTAGTTGCATCTCGTGAGGCCATGCACCTTAGGGCCCTTTCCAGTTCCTGGTTCAATCTCTCTGTCTGTCGGTTTGACTGAGGGTGATAACCAGAGGATAGGCTTGCTGTTGCTCCAATTAACCTGCAAAATGCCTTCCAGAACTCTGCTGAGAACTGGGGGCCACGGTCGGAGACAATGTCGGAGGGGAGGCCATGCAGACGGAAGACGTGGAGGATCATCAACTCAGCCGTTTCCTTGGCTGACGGGAGCTTTGGCAAGGGAACGAAATGGGCAGACTTGGAGAAGCGGTCAACTATGGTCAGTATACAGGTATTGCCATCAGAATTGGGGAGGCCAGTAACAAAATCCAGGGTGATATGAGACCAAGGTCGGTGAGGAGCTGGGAGAGGTTTTAGGAAGCCAGCGGGAGGTGTGTTGGTCGACTTGTTCCTAATGCAGGTGTCACAGGCTGTCACAAACCCTTGAACATCGGCCTTCATAGATGGCCACCAGAACCTTTGCTAAAGGAGGGATAGGGTGCGGGCTCTCCCCGGGTGACAGGCAATTCGAGAGCTGTGTCCCCATTCCAGCACCTGGGATCGGACGGACGCTGGGACAAAGAGGAGGCCGGGAGGAACGTTGCTTGGACCTGGTTCCCGATTAAGTGCCTTCTTCACCTGCGTTTCAATATCCAGGAGCGCGGCCGCCACCAGGCAACGAGGAGGCAGAATTGTCTCACTTGGTGATGGGTCTTGGGGCATGGAAAACTGTCGAGACAGGGCATCAGGCTTTATGTTTTTGGAGCCAGGGCGATACGAGAGCACGAAATCAAAACGAGAAAAGAACAGGCTCCACCTGGCTTGACGGGCGTTAAGTCTCTTGGCTGACCTGAGATATTCCAAGTTCTTATGGTCGGTCCAGACCACAAATGGAGAGGCAGTTCCCTCCAGCCAGTGCCTCCACTCATCCAGAGCAAGTTTAACTGCCAACAGTTCCCGATCTCCTATGTTATAATTCTTCTCAGCAGGGGAGAGACGACGGGAGAAGAAGGAGCAAGGGTGCAACTTGTTGTCCTTTAGTGATCTTTGGGACAAGACAGCCCCAATTCCTGACTCTGAGGCGTCCACCTCCACCACGAACTGGAGGGACGGATCCGGGATGATTAATATGGGTGCAGATGTGAACCTATGTTTTAGGTTGGTGAATGCATCCTCAGCCTGCTTGTTCCAGAGAAAAGGAGCTTTGGTTGAGGTTAACAAGGTGAGAGGCGCCGCCACGGAGCTGTAATTCCTAATGAAGCGCCTATAAAAATTGGCAAACCCCAAGAATCGCTGGAGGTCTCGTCTTGTGGTGGGTGTGGGCCAGTCGGTGACTGCAGTTAACTTAGATGGCTCCATCTGAAGGCTGGAAGGGGCGATGATAAAGCCAAGGAAAGACACAGATTCTTGGTGGAATTCAGACTTCTCGGCTTTGACATAAAGTTTGTTTTCGAGGAGTCTCTGAAAGACTTGTCGAACGTGCAATCTGTGCTCCTCCAGAGAACGGGAAAAAACTAAAATGTCGTCCAGGTACACAAAAACGAAAATATTCAGGAAGTCTCTGAGCACGTCATTAACCAAGGCTTGAAAAACAGCAGGAGCATTGGTAAGCCCGAAGGGAACCACTAGGTACTCGTAGTGGCCTGTGGGTGTGTTGAATGCAGTCTTCCATTCATCCCCCTCCCTTATCCTCACTAGATGATATGCATTCCGCAAGTCCAGTTTGGTGAACACACATGCTCCTTGCAGAAGTTCGAAGGCCGTGCTCATGAGTGGAAGAGGATAGCGATTTTTGATGGTGATGGCATTCAGACCGCGGTAGTCAATACAGGGACGAAGGGACTTGTCCTTTTTGTCCACAAAAAAGAAACCGGCTCCAGCCGGTGAGGATGAGGGTCGGATGATCCCTGCTGCCAGTGACTCAGTTATGTATTTATCCATGGCCTCTCTCTCCGGGGCCGAAAGGGAATACAAGCGCCCTCTTGGGGGGGGTAGTATCTGGGAAGAGATTGATGGAGCAGTCGTAGGGTCTGTGGGGCGGCAGAGACAGAGCACGTGTCTTGCTGAACACTTGTGTGAGGTCCTGGTATTCAGAGGGAACATTGGAGAGGTCTAGGGGTTCTTCCTTGGAAACAGGGTGTGACGAGTGGGCTCTGGCAGAGTGGAGGCATAAAGATAGACAGGCAGGGCTCCAATCCAAGATGGTGTTCTTGGCCCAGTCAATGCTGGGGTTATGTCTGCGCAGCCAGGGAGCCCCCAGGACAACAGGAGCATGAGAACCCTCCATGATGAAGAAAGAGATGGTCTCAACATGGTTACCAGAGATTCTTAGAGTGAGAGGGGGGGTGCGGCGAGTAATGGATGGTAAAGAACTTCCATCAAGAGCCTGGACTGACAGTGGGGTGTCCAAGGCCAGAAAGGGTATTCTTAGTTCCCTTGCAGTAGCAGCGCACATCAGGTCTTGGTCAGATCCAGAGTCAATGAGTGCTTTCAGTGGTTGGGCCTTGTTCTGGAAGATGATCATGACGGGTAGCAAGGGGCGTTGGCCTGAGAGATTTCTCTGAGAGAGGTTCTCCAAGACTCCCAGTTTCATTGGAGGGCCTATTGTTTTAACGGGCACTGAAGGTGGAAGTGGCCTACTTGGCCGCAGTAGAAGCAGGCCTCTTGATCCCGCCGCCGTTGGCGTTCCTCAAGAGAGATCCGGGCCCGGTCTATCTGCATAGGCTCAGCGGGGGGATCGGTAGTTTGTGGATGGGTGATTGGTCTCATTCTTACAAGGGGTCTGGTGCGTTCTTGGCGTCTGAGCCGGAGGCGTGCATCGATGCGACCTGCTAGATCCATGAGACCATTCAGGTCTGAAGGGAGCTCCTGAGAGACCAACTCATCCTTTACGGCCTCGCTCAGTCCATGAAAAAACACGTCGCACATTGCGCATTCATTCCATCCACAAGAGGCCGCCAGGGTGCGGAACTCGATGGCGTAATCGTAGACTGAGCGTGCTCCCTGACGGAGTCTCAGCATCTGCCCAGCTGCCTCCTTGCCAGAAAGTGAGCGATCAAAGACTCTTTTCATCTCTCTGGTGAATGCGTTGTAATTAGTGCAGCAGGGGTCGTCGGCGTCCCATAGTGCCGTTCCCCACTCACGTGCTCTTCCAGAGAGAAGTGTGATGACATAGGCTATTTTTGAACGTTCCGTGGGAAATGTAGAGGTTTGTAACTCGAGAGACAGGGAGCACTGTGAGAGGAAGGCTCGGCAGGTGCCGGGTTCTCCATTGTAGGACTGAGGGGGTGGCAGACGGGGTTCTCTGATCGGAGGAGGTGGAGAACAAACTGGAGCTGGGGGTGATGAGACCTGGAACTGTTCAATCCGAGAAGCAAGTGCAGTGAGGGTGTCCGCCATAGACCTTAGGTTCTGATTCACTTGCTGAATCTCCCCCTGGTGGGTGCCGAGAAGGGTGCCCTGTGCCTCCAAGGCGGTCCTGAGTTGACCTAAATCTGCTGGGTCCATGTTGGCCGAATTATTCTGTCACGGCTGGTCCGTGTGAGGCAGGCTTGGAGGACCCAAAAGCAGACACAATAGGTTGGATTCAATATAATAGTTTATTTCAAAATGAGGAGGTGAAACAGAGAGAGAGAGATGATCAAAAGAAACCAGTACTTGGGGTGCTGTCTGAAAAGAGCTGTGGCGTGGCTTGGTTGTGGAGGTGGATGAGAGACAGAGCACTGAACGCACAGGTTGAGCAAGCACGGCAGAGGAGTGAGCGTGGCTGTGTGGAGAGGTGAGGGCTGTGGTGCACGTGTAAAATCCGATGTGCAGTTTGAGGGAGAGATTGGAGTTTCAGCAATCCTGAGGATAAAGGCAGGGCCGGAGTCAAAAACAGAAGCAAAGGTTCAAAGCCGGGTTATCAATAAATGCAGTGAACAGTTCCAACTCGTGAAGCTAAGGGTGTAACCAGAAGAGAAAAAAAGGTCAATAACATGAAAGGTAAAAAGGTATTTCTTCACAAAACACTAGACACAAAAAACACTAGGCTTGTGGCACGCAATAATTCGGCACTGGATGGTTGTTTGTGGCTGGTTTAAATAGGGAGAAAGTGACAAATGAGATGCAGAGCAGGTGTGCTCATGCCGGTGAATGAGGCGGCAAAACAGAAGCCGTGGGATGGAATGTGGAGAGGAGTTGCAGGTGATCATGGCTTGGTTAGAGCGGAGGGCGTGACATGGCGTACTGTTACAATAAACTTATATAACAAAATTTGCACTACAGATAATAAGACTTTTGCACAATACTGTATATATATATATATATATATATATATATATATATATACACACACAAAAAATGCAATAATCTTTTTTAACCAGTTGATATTGGGATGTGTCTGCTCTGTAAAGCCTTTGTAACAGCTCTAATCTGAGGTGCTGTTTGTTAATTGGTGATTTTTGAGGCTGGAAACCCTAAATGAACATCTTCTCTGCAGCTGAGGTAAGTTTTGGTCTTTCTTCGCTGTAATGGTTTTAATGAGAACTAGTTGCAACATGGTGCTTAATGGGTTTAGAAAATGCACTTTACAATACTGTTCTTGCAAGAACTATTCCAAAACACCTGACCTTCATGCCTTAAAATAACCACTGACTCTTTTTTGTTGTTGTTGTTGTTGTTGTTACATAATTACCTAATGCCATATAATGTTATTTCATATTTTTGAAAAACATCCGGTATTGTTCAGGAGAGTACAGCACAGATCGACTGAAGTATGGACTACACAAGTCCTGTGATGTGCTGTGCATGATGATATTAGCAGCAGGTCCTTTAAGTCCTGTAAGGTTTGAGGTGGGGCCTCTGTGGCTTGAACTTGTTTTATCCAGCATAAACCACAGAGACTTCAATTTAGATTGACATTTGGAAATTATGGGAGTCAAACAAAGTAAAACAAAAATGCCAGGACTCGCAAATACCCAGAAAAATATGTCTCAGAGCATCACACAATCTCGGCCTGCACAGAGCCACTTCTTGCAAGGCATCAATGGCTCATCTCAAGAATGCTCCCGTGGCTGAATGTCCAGAAATATATTCAATGACCAGGATGGGTGTTCAAAAAGCACATATGGGGATGATGGTATCCACACACCTTTGTCGATATAGTGTATATACTGCATATATTTGAATGAATATAAAATAAATTGCAGCTACACCTTGCTATGCTCCTCAGCTCTGGGAACTACTGCTCTAAACAGCCTGATACTTCTCATTTTACCCTTTTATCCATTGTGTGTGAACACGATCCTTGTTTACATTTGGAGTATGCTGTGCATATCTATAGTGCTATCGAATGACCAAATTCTGCCAGTGAGAGAATAAACTGTGACACATTTCAGTCTG
Source organism: Clarias magur (assembly GCA_013621035.1). NCBI lineage: Eukaryota > Metazoa > Chordata > Actinopteri > Siluriformes > Clariidae > Clarias > Clarias magur. The sequence goes on from QNUK01000487.1 coordinate 19,686, forward strand.
TTATTATTCTAGCCTTTATTTTCTGTAGCTGCTTCTGTATTGGCATTGTGATAAAGTACACATCCCAGTGAGCTGTGTCTGGTGTGGGTTGCTGTTATCTACTGCTATAAAAACCTTGTTTTCGACCCTATGTTTTATTAAAGTAAAACAAATGCTGCACATTTCATTCCTGTTTGTGCAGCGATTTGTATTCTTGCCTTGTTTGCATTACTAGTATGTAGCTAGGTAGTTTGTGTGTGTGTGTGTGTGTGTGTGTGTGTGTGTGTGTGTGTGTGTGTGTGTGTGTGTGTGTGTTTATTTACTGTATTATAGGAGGCAGGTGAGGGTGACGTTGGCTTGGCGGCATGGTTAAAAAAAAATGGTGCATGGGGCCACCTGGAGTTCACGCTCTGTTCCTCAGAGACAGCCCCATACAGTACACTCACCATGGCAACTCACAGGACAATGGCCCTATTGTGGGCTTTCCATCTACCTGCTTTTATGCAAATTCTGAATGTGGGCATCATAAAGCATGAATGGAAAAAAGAGAAATTCAAACAATGCCCCATATGGCCAGTCTTTATATTTGGATGAGGTGGAAAACTTGCCACATACTGTACAGTATAACAAAATAATAGCTCATACTTTTGCCGATGCTCTTTAAATTGTCATATTGTTATTCTTTATATTTTAAAGAATTATATATTCACAGTAGTTTAAAATTTGTAAATATTTGATGGAAAGTCCCAATGGACATGCCATGACAATCATGCTTTGTGGCCATGTCTACTGTTAAAAGCGCTACAGTACATGAATACAGTTGAACTGAACACAGAGAACAGCAGCTAACACATTACTTACTGTATGAACAGTGTTCAACTGGCACAACTACATAAACATTTTAAAGACTTATAAGTATATGCGTTCGGAGAAATCTGCCAGCTGTCATTAGTTGAAATAAATGTTTATGAATGGTTCTATAGATGTCACTTGTCATGATGGGTATAAAAGTGTCTTTGAACCTTTCCTCTTAAGTTAAGTTATGGCAGTGTTTACTTTAAATAAATAGTATTTTGGTCTCCACTGCATTCATGCAATTATCCAATCAGACATACAGGTGGCAGCAGCTAAATCTATAAAATTCTGCAGATACTGGTTTACGAACTTTAGTTGAACATCAGCTGTATATGACTGTATATGACACTTGTCAATCTTATGGAATGTCATACAACCAGATGATCCTTGCCAAGTCATGTGATGCAACAGTATTTGGATCATTATTCAGATACAACTTTTAAAAACTTTGGGTATCCTTTTCAGTCTGTAGAGTTTACACAGAACGGTGAAAGAGAGAGAAAAAAAAACATCCAGTGAGCAGCAGTCCTGTGGGTGGAGGTCAGAGGAAAGGGGCCAGAATGGGTTAAGCTGAGAGGAAGGTTGCGGTAACTGAACTAACCATTACTGACAACCATGATGAGAATCAAAATTTAAAAATGCATTTTGAACAGTTAGAAAGACAGACTACAGCAGCAGAGGCTCACATTGGGATGCACTCCTGTTAGTCAAGGATAAGTACCTGAGGTTACTGTGGGCACCGAAAAGGGTCAGAAGTTTAGAAACCCACCAGGTTTTTTTTTCTTTTTCTTTTTTTCACCTATCTAGTTTTGGTAAACTAGTTGATGAGAACATCCACAGTCCGGCTGCCACATGATTATATGGTCGAGTAAAACCGTGGATGACCCAGGATACAGAAGAACAAGGCATGCACCGTGATTGAAATCCACCTGCATATTCCAACCTCCAGGGCTGCTCAAACAACCATATTCGATTAAACTCCTATTCATTTAATTTACAAAGATATGGGTATGACTGCTCGATACATCACTCAAATACAGAATGTCTGCCAATGTTAATGTATTTGAACCACTTCAATAATACAGCAGAGTGCTGATACATCTTGCATGCTATTTCAGTCATACTGTACTTATCATATTGATTAGAGTGACATCAATATCATGCCTGTGCTGGGAGTACTAGAAGACTTTTTCAATATTCCCAGTGTTTTGCAGCAATCAAACAGTTCATGAAGTATACAGAGCGAGAGAGGAAGAGAGAGAGAGAGAGAGCTACAGATTTTTCACAGCAAGTAGCATGTTGCTGTGTGTCCTGTAGAGCTGGTTGGCTTTGATATGCCTCTGTGTGTGTGTGTGTGTGTGTGTGTGTGTGTGTGTGTGTGTGTGTGTGTGTGTGTGTGTGTGTGTGTGTGTGTGTGTGTGTGTGTGTGTGTGGTTTGCCGATGCTATGTCACAGCAGTAAGCGACCCCGCACAGCTTAGGTGAGTTTGACTGGTCACTGGGGCTTTGTTTATTGTGTTATACACCCTACTGCTCAAGGTGCTTCATCTGTGCCCTGCGCCTAGCCGTCTGAAGGGACATGACAGCACTTCAGTTCGGTTAACATCAACATGAACCCCACTCCCACACACGCACTTCTACATTACTCATTTTTTCCAACCCTTTAACCCAAAGTGTCTGCGGTAAAATCTACCTCGACTGAGAAAATGAGTAGTCCACATCACCCTGGAATAATAGTGAAGAACACAGCCACAAAAGCACATTAATGATCATCCAGCCCAGGCGTGATACTGTATGTATCCCTCAATATGTAAAGCCTGAAACTGAGATGCTTGATATAGTGAGCCATTTTGCTCCAGATTCTAAATACTGTCAAAAGCTTAATTACACCGGCTTACTCTTTGGGCAAACCATTGCTCTCATAAAGTGCCTTAGGTGACTAAAATTAATAATTTTGAAATTCTTAAATTGTCTCCTATTGGGGAATATAAGCACAGAGCTTGAACAGGGTTTGAAGCTCTATGGCAGTTCTACTATTTGAACTCCTTCTAGTTAAATCACCTTCTAGTAGATCAAGTGGAACGCTAACCGAGGAGAAACACGCGCACACACACACACACACACACACACACACACACACACACACACACACTGTTGTCTCTTCGACTATATATCTTCCTTTTCACCCAGAACCTTTGCATAGAAATTAGAGATGCAGTCTATCTGAGTGCAGCTGAGTTACTTCATTAGATGTAATGGATCAGCTTCCCCAACGCTGAACTGAAGATTATTTTATCCTGTGAACACCATTTGTACCCAGATCTTTAAGATAAACTAAAAATCTACAATGATTTGCCACCTTGTTCATTTTCTTAAGGCCTTCAATATTTTACATGTTAACAAGATTAAATGTCAAAAAACATATAAAGTGTATGTGTATTTAAAATTCTTTTCTGGGTCTTAAGCCAACAGCAGGAATCTGAGGCTTTTACATTTGACAGCTGACGATGTTCCAAGTCCAGTTTCTGTAAGCCGGTGCCCACTGTAGTGCTAGAGTAGAACTTGATGTAGTCTTCTGTAATACATCCAGCTCAAGGATTCTCTGTGTTGTGTATTCTGACATGCTGTTCATTGACAGCTAATCACATTATCCTCCTCTGACTTTCCTCGTAAACATGAACTGCCACTCACTGGTTTTTGTTTTCCGTACTATTCTGTATAGATCAGCAGTTTCTGGAATACCCAAATCGGCACGTTTCATATTTTCTCAATTAGTGTTCACTGTAACTGTTAACCTGTATCGTCATGATTATGTATATTTTGTGATGTTGCCTTATGTTTGGGTGAAATTAAATCGTCATGCCTTTTGTATTTACTCTGGTTATCTTTGTGCAATTGACAGCAAAAAACAAAACAAAAACAAAAAAACAGGAAGGGGCAAATACTTTTCAATCTGTATTTTGAAGTATAAATATGGATCACAAAAGGAACATTTGTATTATATAAGATGCAAATGTAATTGTACTGTTAACATAATGGAATAGATATTAAATAATGCACTTTGGACTTTTTTGTGCATGAGATATGAAAATATAAATGCTTTTGTGGCATAATGTAATGCACCATATAAAGTATTAACATATAAGCATCACTGTATAATATGCCAAAGAACTCTCATATGTATACAATAATGAGGATAGCAAATTTATACATGAATTTATACATAAAAACACCTCCAGCTAGCTAGTGGATCTAGGTTGCCAGTCATGTACATGCCTACAGGGCAAGAAAGCTCCTAGAAATGTGGAAAGGGCAGTGAGGGGGACCATGAGGCCCATGCATTGCTAATTATCCCTCAGTACATCCAGCATTGCTGGTGGAGTAAAATGCACAACAAAAACTGTGATTTTTTTTCTCACAGAAAAATATAGGTCTATATACAGTAGATTTAAAATCTATTAGATTCATTTAGATTTATTTTTGTATGGTTAAAAATGATATTTGGTTGGATGCTTGATCATAGGATAGTAAGGTTGAAAGTTGAGTCCACAACCAATCAGTGATAAAAAAAATAAATAAAAAAAGCCAATCCTTTTAACTCGTAATTTAATAATAATAATAATAATAATAATAATAATAATAATAGATTGACATAATAGATCAATTATCCATTTATAGTTTAATGTATATTCTTTCAAGAATTAGAAATCATTATATATTAGTTCTATCTACTATCAAGTTTTGTGTGTTTGTGATGTAATGTAATTATAAAAATAACTAATACTAGAATTTATAGCAATAATTACTTTTCTTTCACTCACTATTTAGGGATGTGGTAGATCCCATGAAGACTGGACAAATACATCTTGATTGGCAAGGCAATACTGTAGATTGCAGGGAATCATGTGCATCACAGTGGTTCTTAAACCTGGTGCTTGAGGACGCCCTGCCCTGCACAATTGAGTGTTTTCTTAGCTCCCAGCACATTCAATTTAAATAATCAGCCAATTAACAACAAAGAAATCAACCGATCAACATGTTTTATTCCACATGGCATCATATGCTGATTCCATTCACCCATCTAGGAACCTCTGTAGTCCAACTAGGGACTGTGGAGGTCAATGTAGACCTTTGTATTTATTCCCATTTGTATAATCGTGGTAGGACCTCCGGTGAGCATTCACACATGCTTTCACACTACAGGAAATTTGGGAAGAAACCCAACACGCACAAGGAGAACATGCAAACTCAATGCACAAAGACCCCGAGGCGGAAATCGAACCCCGGGCCCTGGAGGCAGGCAGACTAAGCCAAGTGCTGCCATACTCTGAGTAAGATTTTATTTTATTTTTTCCAAGCTCTTCGGCAAGTTCTTATATCGTCAAATTTTTACACTCTTAATTGTTACAGTATACAGCAGGGAAATTCTTATTCTATTCCATGCAGATGTTTATATTATAACATAAACTATTTTATAATATCTTCATGACAAATTTACAAGAATTCAGATCCAGTTACCCAAAGACTACAGTGAAAAGTTTCAGGAAAATAAATAAATAAATAAATAGAAACCTCCATGTTGATTAGTGGAATGTTTAAGAGGTAAAACACACTGTTGTAATGGACTTCTGACCCTTTACCGTCCTTTGTAGGCACTCGTGCTTTGGATCTCTTATTTTTGTCACAGCGCGATGCATTTATTATTGTCTAACCATTTTGACTCACAAGCTGGTGTATACCGCGACTTTCATACTTGCTGACAGACAGAAATAGAAGAATCTGAAGCATCTGCTCTGTGGTTACAGTTAAACAGCACTGACACTGTGTGTCTCTGACTCTGACCTCAGAGTAGTTGTTTCAAGGTTTTACACAGACTAGAGTTACGTACACAGACACTACGTCTCCTCTGTGTTTTTAGCACTGGGACTTCATGACTTTGTATCAAATTGTGTATCAAATTGCGTGACTCATTAAATGCTGTTATACGGTACACAATACAAAAGACTTTACAAACTTTACTGGACTAATCCATTTTGCTTTACTTCACCCACCTAGGAACATATTTCCTCTGTCACTGCAATTAAAATGTAAAATGACTGTGTGCTGTTATGGTGCGGTAATCAATGACAGGGTGGCATAATGGTGATGTGACCTGGCAACAAGCTGTGTTACTTATATTTTTCCATTTGTTCTATATATATATATACACTGTATATTGCAGACTCTTTACCATAGTCAAAATCGTAATAAAGAATAAAGAACCAACATAAAATCCAAAAAGAAACACAAGCATTATGGCAGTGGCTATGCTACAAAGAAAACTTGGGGAAAGGATGACACCTGTTGTCTTTTACTTTACAGCAGATATTTTTTAATAAGACAAAAGAAAACAAGCTTGTCATATTACTGAGAAACTACAAAAATGAAAACATGCAAATGGCCGTACTATTGAAGAAAAACAAAACTTTAACAATTTTGAATATAGGATAGGAATAATAATGCAATATTCTAAAAACATGTTTTTTTCTAGAACAGCAGGTTCATTATTTATTTATGAAATATCTCAATTCTGTATTGCACTCACTCTCTCACTTATTCATTATATCTCTTATCCTATTCAGGACCCAAGAGACGCAGGGCATGAGTTGGGAAACAACCTTGATGGCATGCCAATCCATCACACAAGCATGCACACACTGACACACTCACACACAAGCTACAGAAGGGCAATTTGGGAATGCCAATCAGCCTAATGTGCATGCCTTTGGACTATAGGAGGAAACTCACCAAACAGGGGGAACATAAATGCATGCAAACACACAGACCCAAAGGCAGGACTCAAACCCTTGAAGCTCCAGGTGCGAGGCCACAGTGCTAACCATTATGTGACCATGCATTCCCAACACAGTTGACACACATACATGAATGTTCAGTGTTTTTGTATTTAGTGGTATTAGTACTTAGTTGTAAGTACTGTAATAGGCTTTTGTGACCTACAGTATGGAATGCAAAATAATATCGCACTCATTCAAATTCCTGTGAAAAATAAATGAGATCACTTTGGTTAGATAGGACAAGCAAGGGACTCTAAAGCCAAGTGGTCTGTCAGGCTTAAGGCATATTTATGAGAAACTGACCTCATTTTTAATACGTGGCCATTTAGAGCTCATCCTCAAAATAGAACTAGAACAAAAAAAAAAAAAAGTTGTCATTTATGTCATGTTTTAATTCATGCTGCTTGACTCATACTTATGAAGAGTGGAGGAGGAGACACAGGACTTCCCCAGACATGTACTTTCCCGGTTATTTATCTATCAGCGCAGCCTACACCACACCATACACCAAAATTAGTTTAAGTCGTTTCCAGTGCAGAACAAGTGTTGTCGAAAGCAAAGCATAGCAAATACTAATTAATGCATTAATGTATTGCTTGAACACTTAACCTGGATTTTGCAATCGATCCTGAATCTGTCAGTGTGAATGTCAGCCTCCACATGAGCGCTAACTGGAGGAAGATGAAAAGAGTCTGCCGTGCTTTTAGCTGTGCCCTTCCACAAAATCACACGGATCTGAACTCATATAAACCATCATTTTAGATGGAATAACAACTCCATTTAAATACAATGCCTCTTTTTTTAAATCATGCTTCTCCTGCTAGAGTTCCTAGCACACATCTCCTGTAAATGGCTCAATGCCTCATAGCAGCACTTAACATAACATCTTCTACTATTAATAGTAGATCAAATAAAGCTATGATTATTGTGAAAGCGCTGAGAGAGTCAAGAGAGAAAAAAAGAGGAAATGAAACAATGTAAGATTTCTGATTTCTGCAGAAATGGGAGAAAGCATGAGTGTCAGATATTCCACATATTAGACCCTGTACATAGCATATACTGTAACTTCCAAAATCCCAGGATCCCTGTACAGTATCATTCACGTTACATATGTAACTTCTGCTGAACTGTCATTTTGCCAGTGGAGTAGTGCAGTAAAAGACAACTGAGCGGTGTAGACAGTTTCCAAATCGTAAGATGTTTTATTTTTGCTATCTCAACAAATCCAATGTGTGAACTGTTTCTTTCCATATTACTTTGCCAGTGAACATGACAAGGGAAAGAAGCTTGAAGTTCAGTGTATTTTATTCATACAGAAAACTGGGAAAAGGATCAAATTCAAAAACTGAGGACAGAATGGCTGTGGAGACAGACAGCAAAGAGCAGATTTGTTATTACAGTATAGCATGTTGTGTACAAACTACAGTACACCAGTATATAGTACACCTTTTTACTGTTCAAAAGTATATGTAATATGAATATAATGAATGAATATAATAAAAGAATCCAATGTTTTACTGTGACAGGTTGCCTAAAGATGTCCTTATCACTGACCTGATAGTCCGCCTCATCTGCACCTCTATCTCGCTGCCTTGTGGCTTACAGTAAGTTAGATGATAGTTTTTTGCTTGAATGATTCATAGGTCACGTTGTGGCTTAACAAACAAAAAACAATCCTCCAAAACCATTAACTGTGAAGTGGTTCTATCTGACAATACCAAGCCTCAGTTCTGTTTCTGATAGGGATGTGAACCACCAAGGACTTCCTGATACAATGTTATCACTAGGTGTTGATTTGATTTGTACTGCGATTCTGGAAATATCAAAAAAATATCCTGATTTATTTATTTTTTTAATTCTGACTGCTGGACAGAATTTAATGAACCTTTTGCAGTATTTACTGTAGATATCTGCCTGAAGTTTAACCTGCACCATAAGTGAAATCAAAACGTTGAATAAAAAAGCAATGTTATGAACAGTTAATAATCTACTTTAAAATAAGACACTAATAAGATACTCACTTAATCTAAACAAACACCTGCACCAACAGATTTTAATTATGAAATCAAAACTGAATATTTTTACTGGGGTTACTGGGAATATTTTCATTGCTGAAATAACAGCACAGAGTCGTTTAAGAAAAATGACAATTTAGCACAAACAAGACATAAGATATTGGACCATATTAATAAATTAGGCAGAGAGTTCTGCCTTACTGAAAGACAGGCATACGTGTATGTGGGCTTTTAACTCTTTTTACAAACTCTTTTCAATGACAGATACTTCAGCTAATATATATCTTATTCACTCATCTTATACCACTTTATCCTGTACAAGTTCACTGGGACCTGGATATTATTTCAGGAGACTTAGGCCACGAGGAGGAGAACACCCTGGACAGGATGACAATCCATCCACTCAAACATACACACACACACACACACACACACACACACACACACACACACACACACACTGATTCATACATTATCGGCAATTTGGGAATGCCAGTTAGCCTGATCTGCATGTCTTTGGACTGTGGGAGGAAACCAGAGTACTCGAAGGAAACCCACCAAGCACGGGGAGAACATGCAAACTCCATGCACACACCCTGGACAGGCCAATCACTACACAACAACTATGCTAATATACATACATTTTATAATTTACATATATTTTTGTTTTCATTTTGGAGCCCGTGTGGATGAATACATAAATTTTGACACACAAAAAAATCATGATACATAAATTAATACATTTTTCAACCAACACATGTGTTTGATAATCCGGTGTTTAGACTTTGCTGCTCACGTTTCTCAATTTCTGTCTTTACCCCATTTTTGCTTGTTTTTTCCGCTACGTTTATGAATTCTGTTTTGGATTTGACTGCCTCTTTCTTCATGATAAAAAATGCTAAACTGCATTTGCATCTGCTAGTCCCCTCATTCTGACTAGAAACTCTCCATTATATTCAAAACCAAACTCTCATAATGCTTCTGCTGAATAAAAAAAAATAAATCCAATTATTTGGTTTGAATTATGGGTATTCAGAATATGAAGGTGGACAAAGTTTTTTTTTTTTTTTTTTTTGCAACAGTGTCCCAAATCTCTTGAATAGAACAAAATTCCCTGTTTTATTATTTACTAAACTTGCAGAACAAGCACTGACACAAAGGGAAAAGCTAAAAATGAGAGACAAAGTTTCAATACACAATATTGCCTGAGAAAATAATTTGCTCATGCAGAGCAACAGTTTCTGTCCAGCCTTTGTACATAAAATATGTTGTGGGGGAAAATCTGCACGAAGCAGTCAGCGGAAAATCACAGAAAAAGGAATTTCATCATGATATCTCGAGCATGAATATGTTTCAGTTGGAAATATTCTCCTGACCTGTTCACTTATTTGTGGGTATTTATAATAATGGCCAGGAAAAAATAACAGAGCCAAACACACCTATAAAGACACAAATCAAAGAGCTACAGTATCTTATTAGGAATCCTGTTCATCGTAGGAGTGAAAACAGTCTGAAACTTTTAATGAGCTTCCCATCTTCAAAACATTTGTCTGGCCAGGACTGAACACAGACTCCTGCCGGTCTGCGGTCCAGAGACGGCTGGATGAATGGAATACGACTGCCTACGGTCTGTTTCTATTGGGACAAATTTGCACAGCAGCTTTTATAACTGTTAATTGATGTTGGCGTTCACTTTTATAAGCTTGCTAATGTGTGTATTACAGCATGAGCAACTATTTATTGATTTGTGGCTCATGTGATTGTTTACACACTTCATCAGAAGGAAATTGCAGGCTATTTGTCACTGCATGAGAGAAAACAGAGGTTGGTAATAATATAATATACTAATGCGTTCAATATTAATACAAATAAAGATACTGTACAAACCATTTTTATTAATTTATTTACTAGGGTTAGGGTTGAAAATTAAGGTTTACTCTTAACATCAAGACTAGCTGTGTGTAATGGTACAAGGATCCACCACTCAATCATTATTAAGAGAAAATTAAAGGCACATACTGTATGATTTTCTCAGCACTGCATCTGAGCTGCATAGTACATACAGTGAATATGGAATACATCGCAGCTCAAAATGTTTGATTAGTCAAATGTAAAATTGTGAAATCTGAAAAAGTTGCATCTGATTCAGAAGCTGTTCAGAAGTTCGGTTCCCATGGTCGACATGAGCTTAAACAATGAGAGTTAAATTAATTTTACTCTTCCTTGTTTAATGCAGGTGAAGGGCAGTAGTAAAGCTAGCATTAATATATAGATTAATGCTATATAAGAGGGTTGCATCAGGAAGGGCATCCAGCATAAAAGCTGTGCCAATTGTTGTGCAAATCAGTTGCAGCGATCCCTCAACAAGAGCAGCTAAAAGAACTAATAGCACATATTTATATACACTCACCTAAAGGATTATTAGGAACACTATACTAATACAGTGTTTGACCCCCTTTCGCCTTCAGAACTGCCTTAATTCTACGTGACATTGATTCAACAAGGTGCTGAAAGCATTCTTTAGAAACGTTGGCCCATATTGATATGATAGCATCTTGCAGTTGATGGAGATTTGTGGGATGCACATCCAGGGCACGAAGCTCCCGTTCCACCACATCCCAAAGATGCTCTATTGGGTTGAGGTCTAGTGACTGAGGGGGCCATTTTAGTACAGTGAACTCATTGTCATGTTCAAGAAACCAATTTGAAATTATTCAAGCTTTGTGCCATCAGAGGATGGGTACATGGTGGTCATAGAGGGATGGACATGGTCAGAAACAATACTCCGGTAGGCCGTGGCATTTAAACGATGCCCAATTGGCACTAAGGGGCCTAAAGTGTGCCAAGCAAAGATCCCCCACACCATTACACCACCACCACCAACCTGCACAGTGATAACAAGGCATGATGGATCCATGTTCTCATTCTGTTTACGCCAAATTCTCACTCTACCATTTGAATGTCTCAACAGAAATCAAGACTGATCAGACCAGGCAACATTTTTCCAGTCTTCAACTGTTCAATTTTGGTGAGCTTGTGCAAATGGTAGCCTCTTTTTCCTATTTGTAGTGGAGATGAGTGGTACCCGGTGGGGTCTTCTGCTGTTGTAGCCCATCCTCCTCAAGGTTGTGCATGTTGTGGCTTCACAAATGCTTTGCTGCATACCTCGGTTGTAACGTGGTTATTTCAGTCAAAGCTCTTTAATCAGCTTGAATCAGTCGGCCCATTCTCCTCTAACCTTTAGCATCAACAAGGCATTTTTGCCCACAGGACTGCCGCATACTGAATGTTTTTCTCTTTTAACACCATTCTTTGTAAACCCTAGAAATGGTTGTGCGTGAAAATTCCAGTTACTGAGCAGATTGTGAAATACTCAGACCGGCCCGTCGGGCACCAACAACCATGCCACGCTCAAAATTGCTGTAAAATCACCTTTCTTTCCCATTCAGTTTGTAGTTCAGGGCCCGTATTCTCAAAGCTTCTTAGAATTCTCTCAGAGAGCTTCTATCTTAGCTTAAAGTCCTAGCTGGGAGTCCTAGACTAAAAGTGATTTAGGAAACTTTTTAGAGCAACTCTGAGTAAGGAAAGTAGAAAAACTTTTGTCTTAGTGAGGAGGTGTGGTAGACCTTGTTGCTAGGAATGATGCAGCAATTCAAGGACTGTGATTGATTAGTAAAAAAGTAACCTCTGACCTCTGCAAAGGTTTTGAAATTTGCTCTTTGTGAAGACAGAATACATGATAATAGAACAAAAAGTGAAATCATAATTTCTGTATATGAAGAAATTGTATAATCGTGACTACAGGCTACTTTATGCAAAGTTTCTAGGCTTAATGTCTTAAAGATAATTAAACACCCAAATGTTGAAAATGTGTCTACTTTTGAAGCAGCCGATTTCCACAGAGTAGTTACTATATTTAAGTTCTCACATTTATTTACCGTACTGATTTTATTTTATTACTTGTAATCCATTTTAGATTGATGGGAGCAAAATGTCTCAACTTTTACAATTTACATGATTGCAGGACAGTTTATTCAAGTTGCACTAAAGTAAAAGTAAAATAAGTAAAGTTAGTAGGAATTAAAACAACAAGAAATCCAAAAATAGACAGAAGAGCAGTGTTTACTTTTAGCTTTACGTCTAGTGTTTACAGAATATTTCTTCTTTCCGCCATTTTGTCCTCTGCTATAGAGGCTCTTAAGCCTCTTAAAAGTCCTCCTCTTTACTCTTAACAAATTTTAACTTAGAAGCTGTTTTTAGGGCTAAACTGTTTTGTGAATAATTTTTATCTTTACTAAGATTTAATCCTAAATTTTAGGGGAAATTCTAAGAAATGCCATAATTCTAAGATTTATTAACGACACCCCTAAATGCATTGAAGCAACTGCCATGTGATTGGTTGATTAGATAATTGCATTAATGATAAATTGAACAGGTGTTCCTAATATATATATATATATATATATATATATATATATATATATATATATATATATATATATATATACTCACACACACACACACACACACACACACACAAATATACAGTATCTATATTTATAGAGTCTAAGACTAACGGGAGTCTAATAAGAGCCGGTCTAATACACCGCACAAGTGTAACTCTTTTCTTCCTCATAGTTTATCTGCAGCAACTGTTTTAAAAATAGTATCACATAACTAGACAGGAAAACAGCAAAGTCAGATTTTCACATTTCATATTCTTTAAAGAGAAGTACAACTAAATTAGAAACTGCACACATTAATCAAGGCAACTGTTTCACCACATCTCAATCATCTGAAGTAACTTAATCATTTCGGTAATGTAGCAGTAAAGCATGGCGCATGACATTATGTGGGATGTGCTATGTCAGCAGCTTGTTTGACATGAGCTTAATGGCTCTTTGGCCTTTCAAATGACCTGTGTCAAACATTCACCTCCCTGAGCTCTGCCTTTCACAGCCACTATCATCCAGTCTGACTCCATGGGTCTTTCCTGTCAAGACCATGTTGGATCACACCGAACTACAAGGAAATGCCAGAAATAAACCCATCAGTCTGAAGAGATAGGGCAGGGTGGGGTGAGGTTGAGACAAGGGAGGACATTCAAACATTCAAAATTACTATTCAGCAAGCAAAGGAGAAATCCATTGATTGGTGCCATTAGCAAAGTCCCAGACACCCTAGCACGGAATTTTTGGTTATCAAAAGCATTGGAGCAATGTTAATTTTACACTCTTACGGATGATGGGACATTATTGGCATTAGGCTGTTTTAGGGTTTCCCAAAATTGCGCAATCATTCCCATGCCTCTATCCTTACATCACTCTCTTTGTTCTATGTCATAAGTCTATAAAAACAACCCCCTCATAGAGCTTCCTCATTCCTTACATGGTAATACTTCCTATGGCTCACTAGAACCCCTTTGTTTCCCCAGAACCCTTTTGTTTCTATAAAACATGCGAATAGGCTTTGATGTAGTAGACCCAGGAAATGGATTAGTGAGTATATACAGTACCTCTTTTTTCTGTGAATAAACCAGAGGGAACATTCAGACACATAAGACATGCTGTGAGTATGTGTGTGCATGTGTATGCATGTGTCTCTCTCTCTGTATCATGCTGAAGCCGGCTGGTAGGTGTATTGAGGCACGGCAGCCACTTCAAACAATTCTTCCATCATTTTAAAAACCTAAAAGGTTCTTTCTAAAAATTTGAATTACATAGATAAAACGTTATTGGAATGTTGACCGTTGGAATCGTTGGGATAAAGTTGATTGCATGACCCCAACACAAATGCGCAAATAAGAGTTCAAAATTTTCTATTTTTATTAACAGTATTTATGTCAGTTTTATCTCTCAATTGATATGTTCATTTTCTTTTTTCTTTTTTTTTTTTTTAATCCTTCAGCAACAAGTCAGTATTCTGTCCGGGATTCTAGCATTCCAGAGGTGACAGCACTAAATGCTAGTTACTTAGTTTGACTTAACAACAAACAATGACAATAAATCTATAGATTCATTTGACTGTAATTCTAATCTCTAAATCCTATTCTTAATCCTGAATATTACATTTTCTTTATTTTATCTGCACCAATCATCCATAACATTAACACTGCTGTCTGGTGTATTAATTAACATTGATTATCGATTATATATCAGTAAACTGGCAACAAAGGCACATCTATTTCAGGGTGGACCAAATTCCAGCCTGCCCAGCCCAATTCACATTGAGGCATTTGGCAGAGTCCCTTATCCAGAGCAACTTACATTTAGCAGCTTTTAGGGTCAAGGGACCAACAAGGACACCTTAGTGGTCATGGGATTTGAACCTAGGACCTTCCAAACCATAGTCCAATGCCTTAACCACTGAGCTATCAGTAATTGTATTGGTATTGGTATCAGAACACCCAATGCATCACAGCCTGCCACTCTCGGGGCCCAGCAGGTTGTTGATCCAGCCTCCAAATTCCCCAGACCTCACTCTGAACGAGCATCCATGGGATCCACCTGACACAATCCCAATCCTTGGAGGCCCAGCCCCACAACCCACACCACCAGAGGTCCTGCGAAGCCACACCCTAAGAAGCCTGATCAGTTACACGGGGAACCTAGATGGTTTTAATGTAAATGGCTTTAAAATCATGAATGATTGCTATACTGTATGTGTTTGTTATATAATCATAATAAAAATTGTGATTTTGTAAAGCTGCAATCTGTGGATGACCAGTTAAAAGTCACAACAACTGTCAGTTATTTCTCAGATAAGATTATGAAATGTTGTCCCTGTAATGAGGGAATAACATTTTGCAGCACCTGCTACCTTTACACCTCACTTCTTCAAATAATCATCTCCAGAATGCTTCTGCATAGCCTGGTGGCACACTGGCACGGAGGGACAACCAACTTCCTTCCATATCAGAGAGCAGCTGTTGTCTCAGCCAGAGTCCTGGAAAAGGGCACATGCCCACACACACACGCACACACTCACTCACACACACACATATACACTGTATATATATGGGACATGATCTATTATCTATTCCACAATAATTTATTATCCCTTTGAAATACATGCATATAATTAAAGATCAAGAAAAGAGACAGCAGAACATGTTGTGCTGACATAGCTATAATAGTGTGTGTGTGTGTGTGTGTGTGTGTGTGTGTGTGTGTGTGTGTGTGTGTGTGTGTGTGTGTGTGTTCGTTCTTCTGTTTATGGAGACAGCATCCTGTTCACATATTGACCTCATAAGGGACAAAAATTCTTGCCTCAATAAAGAAACCCCAAAGAGGACACTGTAATTATTATGTCCTGCTCATATCAATGTATGCCAGAGTTGTGAGAGGTGCGTGTGCATGTGTGTGTGTGTGCATGTGTGTGTGAATATGTTTACCATAATACAGTCAACTCCAGGATTCTTAATGCTCCATAATTTTTTCAAGTAGTCTCTGTAGAACATTAGTTTAATTTAGCAGTACCAGTAAATTACACATAATGGTTTGGTAGGTTCGCATACAGTAGAATACCATGTGCTAATACAGAACATCTCCAGGTCATTCAGATTCATGTCAATGCAACGCATTGCAACACTCTTTCATCTGGTTTTTGGACTACGGGTCTCAGCAGAATACAGTACATGAAACCATTCATTTTTTATTTTAAATATTTGCACAAGCTTTAAATCATCAGTAATGCATCATTTTAATGTCCTTCGTTCCTGAATTAGCTTGTTTTGAATGTGAGTAATTATCTTTAGGTAATGTTTTACCTTCCTCATCATCTCACATCCCTCTTCTTCCTCAGTGCTTCCTCAGGTCATCATATTATTGTGCTTTGTGCTTTGATGAGAACATTTTGATTCACACAACTACAATGATATGTGTGTGTGTGTGTGTGTGTGTGTGTGTGTGTGTGTGTGTGTGTGTGTGTGTGTGTGTGTGTGTGTGTGTGTGCATGCATATGGATGGTGTGATCAGGTCCGTTCTTGCCCGCCATTCTGTGATGAGGGAATAAAAAAACAAGTACAGGGACATTTGTTCTTCTCAGGTGTGAAGAGGGGGAATTGATTTTTACCAGATAGTTCTTTTTTTAAATACCAACCGAGAATGAAGCACAAGCTGATCCGTTCCCATGGTATGCCGTAACACCTTACCTCAGCATTGAAACGTGCTGCACATATTTTCGATATACTGAAAATTAGCCTAGGTTTATCCATAAACTCTGAGTCTATGTTACGAGAACGAAACAAAGTAAATATACAGCATGTATGTACAACATCAGTGCTGCCCTTACTGTACATTTCCATTTAATAAACATAGACAGAGGGCATTCATTATTAAATAATGCTTAGTCCATGAGTGTTTGTTCACCATGGGTTATTAAAAGTGGTTATTTAAGTTTTTGTCACTTGTCCAGTTTGTCATTTTTCAACGTTTTTTTTTTTTTTAACTCTAGAGACTGACTTGTGTGTAAATCAGTGAGACTACATTATTTCCCTTTTCGATGTTTTTTTACGTGAACCTCAGCTGAATCAACTGATATGATCGTACTATTCTGTGTGTGCATGCTTTTCTGCGTTACACTACTTCTATGTGATTATCTGCTTGGATATTTGCATGAACAAACAGGTGTTGCTATTAAAGTAGTCCGTAATTACATTCAAAAAGGACAATATTTCTTCAATCGGATTGAAATCATTCCAATTGTAGATCCTAAATTTACTGTCTGCATGGATACTGATCAGATGAGAGGTTTATATGCTCAAAGAATATAAAAATTTTGACATGAGAAAAGTGGTTCAGACTGTCATGAATTGTTTTATGATAGGGAAGATTAGGTTAAGCACTAGGAAAATACGGCTTTTTATGTTATAATCGGTTACAAAAATCATCCTCGTCTATTATTGGTGAGATGCTTTACTACGTATGAAATGGCGAACCAATCAGAGCCCCTTCCTCAGCCACTGGATGAAAGTAAACACAGGTATGGGAGAGAATGGAAGCAAAAGTTCCCTAATGGAATCGTCTTTCCCTTTACATGGGTCAAACATGCGCAGGAAGGATATATTCATTCTGACAAGAGAGAAACTATCGGACCAAGTGTTTACATTGATAATATTTACTTGTTGAATGGATAAAGTAGTCAAGTAGTCAAGTCAAGTAGTCAAGTAGGCTTTTATTGTCATTTCAACCATATACAGTTCAGTACACAGTGAAACGAAACAACGTTCCTCCAGGACCAAGGTGCTACATACATGCAACGACATAAATTAACAACACAACATAAATTTAACAACGCAGATTTTTACATTTTTAAGTTAATCTAAAAAACTATCAATTTCTATACAAAAAAAAGACAACAAAGACAGCAGACAACAGACAACAAAGTGCACGTGCAAATGTGCAAACGAAGAGCTACATGACAACACAACAACGTAACACGTTACAGTTAAGAAATACCTTTTTGGTGATAAGGTATGTGTTGAGGTAGTGGAGAGAGCAGCAAGTAAACAATTTACATTGTGTTCAAAAATATTGTGTGCAAATCGCAAAGTGAAATAAAAATATTGTGCAAATATTGCAAAGAGCAGTTCAGATAGGTGGGTATGAACAAATTAAGGTGGTTGTAAATCTGTGTGATTGTGCATATGTGTGTTTATCAGTTCAGTCCGGATGTTATTTAGTTCGTCTGTTTTAGTGATTTGTGTGTGTGTGTGTGTGTGTGTGTGTGTGTTTATCAGTCCCGTCTCTTTGTGTTGAGGAGACGGATGGCTTGTGGGTAAAAACTGTTAGATAGTCTGGATGTGAGGCCCGAATGCTTCGGTACCTTTTTCCAGTGTGTGTGTGTGTATGTGTGTGTGTGTGCGTGTGTGTGTTTATCAGTCCAGTCTCTTTGTGTTGAGGAGACGGATGGCTTGTGGGTAAAAACTGTTACATAGTCTGGATGTGAGTGCCCGAATGCTTCGGTCCTTTTTTCCATATGGCAGGAGAGTGAAGAGTGAGTGTGAGGGGTGTGTCCGGTCAGCCACAATGCTGGTGGCTTTGCGGATGCAGCGTGTGGTGTAAATGTCTTCGATAGAGGGGAGAGAGACCCCCCTTGTCTTGTGGTTTGATATGGTACAATTCCCAAACCAGACAGTGAGAGCTCAGGATGCTCTCGATGGTTCCTCTATAGAAGGTGGTGAGGATCGGTGGTGGAAGCTGTGTCTTTCTCAGCCTTCTCAGGAAGAAAAGACGTTGTTGGGCTTTCTTATGCAGAGAGCTGGTGTTGAGGGACCAGGTGAGGTTCTCCTCCAGGTGGACGCCCAGGAATTTCGTGCTCTTGACGATCTCCACAGAAGAGCCGTCGATGCTGAGCGGAGAGTGATCGCTCCGTGTCCTCCTGAAGTCAACAATCATCTCTTTTGTCTTATCGACATTCAGAGACAGGTTGTTGTCTGTACACAAGTCCGTTAGCCTCTGCACTTCCTCTCTGTACGCCGACTCGTCGTTCTTGCTGATAAGACCCACCACGGTCGTGCCATCAGCAAACCTGATGATATGATTGGAGCTGTGTGTCACTACACAATCATGAGTCAGCAGTGTGAACAGCAGGGGACTGAGCACGCAGCACTGGGGGGCCCCAGTACTCAGTGTGGTGGTGCTGGAGGTATAGTTCCCGATGTAGTATTACATCACCCCTCACATTCCCACTGAAAATTAATTGTGATTGTGTTGGATCAGGTCAGATTGTTCTAATTGAGGTGGTGACATGGTGCATTTTTGCATTAATTGGACTATTATTCCAATTATTAGGGTAATATTAGCGTCCATGTAAACACAACTAGGGAGTGCAAAGTCAATATGACAATTATGTTTACTGTATTTCTTCCAGGTGCAAAGGGTAAGAATGCACCCTGGACAAGACAGCAATTCATTTCAGTTACATGATTATTTGCGAGTAGGAGAAAATTGGAGTACCCAGAATTAAAACATACACAGACAATAAAAGCTCATGCAAAATTTCACACCAGTCTGGAGTTAAGGACTGAACTGTATGTGTGTATGTATGAGTGTATGTTCCTGCAATCTGGTCTGCCCACCCCATGGCACTCTGATCACACACTCAAACACGCCACCCAGAGAGAAGCACAGCAGAGGTCACTGCACTGATTCTCTCTCTCTGTCTCTCAATTCTCACTCTCACAAACATACACAATACTCTTACTCTAAGGCGTGATTCTCCATCATACTTTGTATCCTTATTTCTATAAACGAACACAGCTACTTTTAATAGATGCTTTCGCATGCATGTCTGTTAGTTTGTGTACTTCAGTGTCATATGAGTGAGACATTTCTATGAGCTTTCTAAATTAATTTTACAGTTCAAATTAGATTAGATTAGATTAGATTAGATTAGATTAGATCATCATTGTGCAAATTACATGTACAAAGCCAATGAAATGCAGTAAGCATCTAACAAGAAGTACTAAATAAGTGGCATATTTACAATAAATATAATAAAATGCAATAAATGCATAACTGTTTTTTTCATTTGGTAACAATAGATATTAATATAGAAGATAACATACAGTATCTGACTTTTATGCAGAATAGATGCAGGTGAAATGCGCAGTAGTGCAAAATCAGCGTTTTTGGGTTATCCACAGTGTAAAGACGCATAATGGATAAATCGGTGCTGTATAAATGAGGACACAGTGCAGTAATGCAGTGGTTATTGAACCATGATCAGATTTTCAATATGTAAACAGCTACAGGGAATTGGCTATTCCTCAGTCTGTTTGTGCGGGAACTGAGACACCTGTAGCAACTGCCTCATGGGAGGAGAGGAACTAGTCCATGATTAGGGTGAGAGGCGTATTTGAGAAAGCCTTTCAACTTTTGCAGGCAGCTTTTCTTGTAAATGTCTTCAGTAGTGTCGAGCTAACTGCCGATGATTCGTTGAGCATTTTTCACCACCCCTGCAGGGTTTTGCGAGCTGTTGTGATGCATGAGTTGCTGTACACACAAAGATGACGTTCATGAAGATGTTCTCAGTCAGTGTCTCAGTGATACAGTAGTAAATATTCACCAGTGTCCTGGAGCACATCAGAAAATAGAGACGCTGTCTGGCCTTTTTAACCAGAATGGATGATTTCATGGATGAGGCAAGGTCCTCAGAAATGAACTTGGTTCAAACTCAAATTCTGTGAATCTTTTGAAATTCATATATTCATTTCCAAATTGTCCTTAGTATGTGAGTTAGTGCAAGTGTGTGTGTGCCCTGTGATAGATTGGAACCCAGGCTGCATAGTGCCCTGAATCCCCTGGGATAGGCTCAAGACCTCCACGACCCTGTACATTTATCTCTCTAAGCAGGATAGAGAGAGAAAGATATGGAAAGAATTATGCTACAAATAAAATTTAAAGTTTTCAAAATTTGAATTACACTAAAACTAAACTAGAAATGAAACAAAAATTTACAAAAGAACGATATTAAAATATAGTACAGGCAATATGATAAGATTGGTAGCAGCAGCAGTATCAATATAAACAAGAAATTTAAAATGATAAAAAAATATATATATATCAGCAGCAATGTGATTATCTGTGGCAGTGGTATTGAATAAAACATTTAATAAGGCCTGGTCACAAACATTTTCCTCCAAGTTTTTCATTTTCTATCAATCACTGTTACTGAGGGTGAGGGATGATGAGAAATTTCCCCATACCTGTGCAGCTTGTGGTCTGCTTCTCAGAATGTTGGAGATCCACTGACTCAGAGATGTGCAAATGTAAATGGGAGCCTGAGTGTGATTTCTAACTCATCTGAAATGAGGTCCACAGTCATGGATAAACAGACGGTATAGAATACAGGGTAGGGGACAACACTCACCCTTGAGGGACTCCGGTGCTGAACGTTAGACTGGAAGAGGTGAGTTTGTTAAGCCTGACAGACTGTGGTCTTCTAACTTTGTTAGAAAGTCCAGTAACACAAAAGCATGTTGATGTCAATGTTTGAGCATTAAGCTTAGCTTGAAGAGAATGACATGGTTACATACAACTCAGTGAACATGCTGGGTGAGTGTTGGGGTTGTTGAGGTGAGTAATGGTTAAACAGGATAGACTACCATGAACATGTAATCCTGTTGGGGTGAGAGGCAATCTGAGATCCAGAGGGGGGAGACAAACAGACTTTAAGCTGGGTGAGGACCAGCCTGAAGCACTTTTGGATGACAGGGGTGACTGTGACAGGACAAAAGACAGAGTGCTGTTGTTCACCCTGACACACTGGTACCTGACCTAGAGCAGGTGAAGACAGGTACCTGAACCCATGACAGGTCAAAGAAGTCCATGTAGACATCAGCCTGACTGGTCTCCAGACCTGACACTTGAGCATTGTCAGAGTATTGACATATTAAAAGTAAAACCTTCTCATTTAACTGATCAAGGGCATGTGTTCTATATTAAGCTGGCCAATAAAACACAAACACTCTTTGGCTTTTCATGAAGTACAAAAACAAATATATGCATGTCATTTGCAGTTTAATTGCTTTCACATGTCCCAGCATCATAAAGTAAAAAATTAAACTCAAAGTGTCCTGAAATGTGCTGATAAGAATATTGACTCCACTTGATCCTTATTGCAGCTGTTTTTGCCTTTTGCTGATTCTCCTGACAGTCAAGTAACATTATAAAAGTTCTACAAAATCCTTATATGATACCCTACACATTAAGCATATAGGAAGACTTTGTTCAATACCTGAACATCCAGTTGAGTACTAATTAATCAATCTTAAAGTGTCCAAATGAAATGAACCCAAAAATGTGTCCAAAATGACTCTGATGGTTAAGTGAAAAAGTGAGGTTGAACGGCTTAGTTATGTTCAAAGTGATGTCAGTTTAAAGAATTTCAATTATTTCATTAAAGTTGATTAAGCAGCAGTATAAATAAACCTGCAATCAATGTTCAGGAATAATGGCACTATAGCTTTTTATGAAGGCTATAAATATGCACACAGTAAAATCCCCAGGATTGAATTAACACCCAGAGTGTTGAATTTACACCCTACGGACCAGTTGCACTCATATGATCTCTGTTAAACCAACACTGTGAATAGTGTGGTCATATAAAGGAAATGTTCAGGAGAAAGGTCTATCTGGGTTAAAAGCAGATCAGAAGAACATATACAGTACTGTAATACTATATGTATTACATATAGTGTGTGTGTGTATATATATATATATATATATATATATATATGGTTACCATATCATAAAGCTATTGACTGGACAAATGTGTGAATTTTCACCCTGCTTAAATGTGATATATCCCTTGTGACCAAAAGCACAAACACACTTATTTACATATTGGTATAAAAATTAAAATAATTTCTACATTCCAGTGGCCTTTCCTTTTTCAGTAATAATCAAAAGTATAATTTATAATTGATTCCAATTTACAATAATCAATTCATGATTGTTATCATGATTCATTTTAGTTGTAGCCTTTTAAAATTGGAACATCGATCCAGATCGCAATTGTTACCCCAGTAACTGGAAAGGAACATGACCTTCTATTCCATTTAGCTGCAAACAGGCAATCAGAGCAATAACTCACACTGACATATGTGCACACACACACACGGACACAGACACACACGCACACAGACACACACACACACAAAGCCTGACAAGCGTCAGGCCTTTTGTAACTAAGGCTGAGTGACAGATGTTCATCTGTTACAATATAGGGTAATTCCCAGAGGATAGCCCACAGGAGACTCACCCTTACCTCACTTCCCTCCTTCTTTTCTCTTTAATTTAAGCTTTCTTTTCCAGCCTGTGTCCCCTCTTCTTCGATTTTTGTCTTTCATTTTTTTTCTCTCGCACCCTACCCACCCCCTCTCTCTCTATGGTTCACATGGAGCACTTTCCTGTCAGTGACAGTCAACTGCTCCCAATCTGATCAGTTACATACATGTGGCTTCATTATTTTAGTATATGACATTTAGCCAGTTCCAATGGTAATTACTCTAATCTCTCTCTCTCTCTCTCTCTCTCTCTCTCTCTCTGTGTGTGTAATAATTATTTACCCAAACAAAGACATGTCTAAGATAGATGAGAGACACTATATGGGACATCAGCCCATTCAGTCCATTGCAGGGCACCACACACACACACACACACACACACACACACACACACTTTTGCCTTTCTATACTTGTGAAAGCATGCCATTGACATATTCATGTAGCTAGGTAATACCTTGGGTACATACTTGCTCAGCGCTTAGCATCATCACCTCGCTGCTCCAGGGCTAATGGTTCGAAATATGTCTCAGGTCTGTGTGCATGTTGTTTGCATGTTTTTCTGCTCTCTGTCTGTTTCCTCAGTGTAATCCATCTTCCACCCCACAGTCCAAAGACATTGTAGATGAGTTGTAGGCTGAGAAAATATGTACTGTATGAATCACAATGATCAGATTGTCCCTGATGAGCAAGCCGAGGGCAACGGTGGCAAGAAAAACTCCCTGAGATGGCACTAGGAAGAAACCTTGAGAGGAACCAGACTCAACAGGGAACCATGCTCATTTGGGTGATAACAGATAGCTCAGGTATAAAATTGTTGAAAATTTCAGTCCTGAACTATTAAGCAACTGCAGTGACAAGTCCTCAACGAACAGGTGCCTGCATCAGCAGAGGTCAGGACCATCTACATGGTAACATTGAACCATCCCCAGTCAAACACGCATCCCAAGCAGACCACACAGGGCTCTGTGCAATGAAATCTCCAACTAAAAGTGGGGCACCAGGATGAGTCAGACAGGTCCAGAGGGAAGAGGGGGTCTGATTTACTGGCAGCTCAGGAGTGCCACTTGTAGCTCAACAGAGAGAGAAAATCTGCAGATTTTTATATTTAAAAAAAAGTCTCTGGGACCTGCCAAACGCCCACACCAGGCATCTCTATCCTTATCATTGTAGGGGCATTGGTTCCATATCAAGATATTTAAAACATACACTTCTGGAGAAAAAGTACAAATGTTTTATAGATTTATTTTGATTAGTGCTGAACAATTATTTGCATAAAAATATAAACCACAATATGGACCCGTGCAATTATTCAATCGCTAAAGTCAATTATTACAGGTTGATTTTGTCAGAAATTTGATGAATAAATGTTGTTACACATTGTATAGATGAGATCATTTGTCCAATAATTTTCCGATAGCCCAGACACATTTAAACACGTTTGAATGAAAAATGGAATGTTTAATAGTTACAGATAGTGGCTCAAATCACAACTGCAAAATAATCATTTTTTTTAAATGTATCAATTTGCAAAGCCCTAGTTACCTTACTCACTCATTGTCTATACCGGTTTATTCTGTATACAGGGTCAAGAGGGTCCTAGAGCCTATCGTGGGAGACAGGTACACCCTGGATGGGTTGCCCTTATCCAGAGCGCCTTATATTATAATCTCATTATACAGCTGAGCAGTTGAGGGTTAAGGGCCTTGCTCAAGCGCCTACCAGGGGCAACTTGATGGTCATGGCGCTTGAACCTAGGACCTTCCGAATGGTACGCCACTGCCTTAACGACTGAGCCAATCCTGACCCTATTTAACACCTTATAAGGCTTAGTCAGACTGGACAAGATGCCAAGTTGGGGTGGAACTTTCAAATCAGTAACTTGAGAATCCATCCATATTGCCCAGGCTCCTTCACAGTCATGACTATTTTGACAAGACCTGATTGAACACACACACACATACACACACATACAGTTATAACATATTCATTGCATCACAGGAACAGTTATCTTAATTACACAAGACCAGACTCAGTCTTTCTCTGACTCCTGTATTCCTCCTCCTCTCCCTCCTCCCTTTTCCCTCACTCTCATACTTTGGCTCGATCATACCTCCCCCATCTCTCTCTCTCTCTCTCTCTCGCCTCAGCGGAAGAGAAGATGACGGGATGAGAGGAGATGGATTTTGCGCTGAGATGCAGGGGCAACGGCGAAATTAGCGACCTGTCCTTATTTACGCGCCACTCGAGTCCGCGGGAACACGCAGACCGAGGAGAGTGGGATGAAGAAAAATGAGTGAGCGCGGCGTTTGCTAAAGACAGGTATGTACAGAGCGCCTTCCTTCCCCCCTCACTCTCTCTCTCTCTCTACTCTTCATCTATCTCTCACTCCGCGCATTTTCCAGCCTATTCTCGATCATCTGCGCGGACTGTGTTAGGAGCACAAGTGGGGGATGTGTATTACATAACGACTGACACGTCTCACAGGCGACTGGAGCCGGGAAGAAAAAAAAAAAGAAAAGAAAAAAAAATAAGAAGAAAGAAAAAAAAAATGGGTCCGGTAATCTAAGAAGTCGCCATTGGCTACCTCCGAACGCGCGCGCTACCCTACTAACTAGGATGTGCACCTGAAGTGGCATACTCCTTAGTGCGGTAGTGTGCACGCGCTTTCGGACAGAGCCCGTGATCTGTAAAGGTGCAAGGACGCAACAGTGTACAATGCAGGAGTTTCGGAATCTACGCGATGAAGGGTGCGAGACATTTTTGTTGTTGCTGGTGTTAACTGAACATCTTGTACTGTGGTCGAGTCTGATTAAGAGAAGATCTGTCTTCAGTCGATGAACCTGCAGTCCAGATGATGGCACCAAGTCGAGGCGCAATCAGTTAGTTATCTCAGCAGTTCAGTTATCCGTGCTGTGACTTAGACGCTCTGTGTTCTGCGTGGCCTCGTGTAAAGCAGCTTTTACAGTGCGGTGGCCCACTGTGGCCTGTAATCATCCGGATATGAGAAGCACTGTGAGGTTACCAATAATAAAACTCGCTTTTCTTCACCGTTACCTCTTCCTGCCTGCTTATGAGGCACGTGCGAAAATGTGGGGTTTGGGGTTTCATGTGTGCGTGTGTGTGTGTGTATGTGTGTGTGCGCGCGTGTATGTGTGTGTCAGTGTTCTGGATGCGAGCTCTATCCGTCTCCATGGCGACTCGGCAGTCTCTCATTGTAAAGAGTGGTGAAGGGCGCGCGGTTCGGGTTCGGGACAAAACGAGTGCACGGGAAAGGAAGGGAACTCGAGATGAGGCATACGGATAGCCAAAATGACAAGGGGCAAGGTGACTTCAGAAGTTCTTTACAATCAGTCGCTTGATGAGAGAGAGAGAGAGAGAGAGAGAGAGATCACTTGCAACATATCCATCTACTGCTTTGGACAAACTGACAAGAAAGTTAGTTTTCATTCTGAAAGTATCCAAATAAAGTTATCTTGCTTGACCAAACATAAAAGAGTCTGGAGATCCTTTACAGTGTCACAGAAGCACCGCGTTTAAGTCATGTCTTACTAATCAGTGTGTACAGGTAAGACTGCTGAACATCTTCAGGACCATACAAATCAGAGACCTACTGAAGACGTCTTCATGACCCATTAAAGACCAAAATATGTTAACATAACTCATTTCAATCCCCATACTAAAGTCATCCTTTATGTGTCTTAAGAGAGTAAGTAGTACTTTCGTGAAAAAGACCCAAAGACCTTTTAAGGAGTCCTGTTTTGAAAACCTTCTTCAGATAACCTGAGGGCTAGTCTGCATGACCACTCGGTAAGGTTTTGGCCTATAAATAAGATCCAGCTTCCAGCAGTAACCAAACGTAAATAAATGTGTCACACTTATGACAAGTAGAACAGCAGAGAAAGAGTGATGTAGAAGCTTGCGTTACAGTGAGCTCCAAAAGCACTCTGCCTTCAATCTGAGCGGGTCGTGTCTTAATTCATCTCAGACGTGACTGTCTTAGATCATCCTCCTCCTCAGTTTCTCTATTGTGTGTCTCCTGCAGTTGCAGCCTGAGGTATGCTTCCTAAAATGTAGAACTGTATCATGTATTAACAGAGAGATAGAGCCTTATCTAACTTTTCCGTGTGTCCGTCCCACAACTTTACTCATCAAGAATCAGTACTGTGATCCCTGAGTTTCTTTAAAATAACAATAATCATTAAAAAAAAAAAAAACTTGGCCTTTTGGTAATACCCATAATAGTTGTGAATGGGCTTTATTATTCCAATACCTTAAAATGCAAGCAGCAGTTAAAATCTAAGCTGTGTTTAACAGTGTATGTAGCCATGTAAATATTTTCAGCACCATGGAGAGGTCCATTTCTGTTCCCACTATTTTACTGTGTGTACTTTAAACATCACTGGAAAGTCAAAGTGTCTGCTGATTTGTTGGAAAACTATCCCCCTCTTACCCTTTTTAATGCAAAAAGGCTCAATGACCAAATAAAAAGGCACAGTGTCATTCACCATTTTTAGACTGGTTGTTTGTTTCCCTTTTCACACAAAGCTTACTGAAGGACCCATGCCATTTATTCAACTTCCTCAATGTTTCTTGGCTTTTCCCTAGGTACAAGACATTAGACAGACTGCTCTATTACTGGACTTCCATGTCCAATTCTAAAGGGATTTGCACACAGGCCCAGATTTCGGTAAAGGCTTCCCGTGGGCATAACCTACTCATAATTAAATGAAGAGAAATGTGAACTGCTCTGCTAACATCTCCCCCATGTGCTTGTGAGACATGCTATAATGCGAGTTAAAATGAAAAGTCACATATTATAGCTGTATGCACAGTTGACAGGATTGTTATTTTCTTAGTCTTGAAGGGAGACACTGCAGCATGATGTTTTCCACCACGTATTACGGCTTTTAAATTGCACAACAGATTCATCGGTGCTGAAATAACAGTGCGTACAGAGCATCAAAGAATTCGAAACAAAAAGTTTAGAGGGAAAATATCTTAAATTAGCACAGGGTTTTGGGCAACCTGGAATATTATGTAACATCAAAATATTTAGTCTGAGAAATTGAATTAGGGAATATATCTTATTTTATTCTGCAGGAACATAGAAAAAATGTTATGTTCTTTCCAATTTATTAATTTGCCAATCCCCAGGCAGTAGCTAGATCTCTACTATCACATGACAGCTATCAAAGGTCAGGGGTCAGGGGTAGCTCAGTGGTTAAGGCATTGGACTATGGTTCGGAAAGTCCCACTACCTGTTGGGCCCTTGAGCAAGGCCCTTAACCCCAACTGCTCAGATGTATAATGAGATAAAAATGTAAGTTGCTCTGGATAAGGGCGTCTGCCAAATGCTGATGTAGATGTAGAAAGGTGAAGGCTAGCTCCTTAAAGACAATGAATTCACTAACTGCAGAATTGAAAGCACAACTGACAGCAATAACTGCATAAACTTACTGATGCTTACCATTGGCTAGTATCAGTCTGACTGACAGAGGAGTGTGTAATGCATGTCTTTTCCACCCATCACAGTCATGGATCACCATGGCAGTGTTTCAAATTCATGATCTAGCCAATCACCAGCGTCTTCCTATTTGCATAATGATGGCAGTTAATGCTCTCCTCCAAGAGCATTCATCTGCCCAATGATGGTACAAGAGCAGCAGTTAGAAAGGATTACATAGTTGACTTTACATTTTAGAGAAAGCTCTTGTTGGGCTTCTGTCACTGTCGTGTGATCCGAGAAGACTTATAGTAGATATTTGTTGCAGGACTCAGCAGTGACTGTTTGATGTGTAATCAAAAAGTTAAATATTCCATATTAAGTACAGGTAATATAAACACACCTCAAATTAGAGTTAACTGCCATCTTAACCGAATGCTGTTTTACTAATCCTCTTTGTTTTGGATCACTATAGCCATTAAGGAGAGCCTACGGCCGTAAAGCGCCACTTCACACTGCACACTGTGCATCTGCCGCTTTGCGTGCTGAGCTGGGTGTTGCCATGGAGATGATGGCTGCCTGGATTGCGTTCCCAATTGAAGGAGAGAATTTTCCGTCCAGTGAACGAGACACAGGGGAAACATGTGGGACTTTTAAACTTGCCAAGTTCTCTAAAGGTGACTGATGGGTGTGGAAAAGTTACTAATGTCTTATTGCTGTACATATATGGTTGCATGTCAGTCCACATCTATTTAAAATAGTAGCTTGTAAAAAAAACTTCAGTCGCAGCAATGTGATAGAATGCTCAGAACATTGATCAGTCTTATACTAAAAATAAGATTACACATCCGCACTCGCTGAGAGTTAATAGCGACAAGATACCTACAGTATGCCTGCCAGTAAAACAACCACTGTTGATTCGTCGGTCTCATCTCAGTAGTTCATGCTGTTCAGACCAACCCCGGGCAACACACAGATTTCTGCAACAGCAACTAATGCTTCTGAACTCTTAACTAGTATGCCACAGAGAGCCTAGGAATGGTTTCATAATCAATAATTAACACAGCAACCACACGGTGACCTACTGAGACAGAGAGAGAGAGAGAGACAGAGAGAGAGAGAGAGCTGTCTATCAACTAATCATTACTATACTACATTACTACATTACTACATGTCTTCTACACACTATTATGTTAAATAATAACATCAGATCATATTTTCTTTATACAATATAATACAGGGTAGGCCATTTATATGGATACACCTTAATAAAATGGGAATGGTTGGTGATATTAACATCCTGTTTGTGGCACATTAGTATATGTGAAGGGGCAAACTTTTCAAGAAGGGTGGTGACCATGGTGGCCATTTGGAAGTCGGCCATCTTGGATCCAACTTTTGTTTTTTCAATAGGAAGAGGGTCATGTGACACATCAAACTTATTGGGAATTTCACAAGAAAAACAATGGTGTGCTTGGTTTTAACGTAACTTTATTCTTTCATGAGCTATTTACAAGTTTCTCTTTGTTCACGCAAACTTTTATGTGAATGGTGAAGTTAACAAACAAAACCACCGCTGTTGGTGTGACACTAATTCACACTGGATAGATCCCTCCAAGACTGTTGGAACAAAAAAAGTTATGGTATGGTGTGGTATATGGGGTACAAAGATAGTGGGGCCATTTTTCATCAATGGAAACCTCAAGGCCACTGGATATTTGAAATTGCTACATGATGATGTGTTTCCCTCTTTATGCACTGAAGCTGGCACGTTCCCTGAGTTTTTCCAGCAAGATGTTGCACCACCACATTATGGGTGTCAGGTCCGAGCATTCCTAGATGAACAGTTTCCTGAGTGCATTGGTCGTCGTGGGCCAGTTGAATGGCCCCCAAGGTCTCCCGATCTGACCCCCTTAGACTTTTATCTTTGGGGTCATCTCAAGGCAATTGTCTATGGTGTGAAGATACGAGATGTGCAGCACCTGAAACTATGGATACTGGAAGCCTGTGCTGGCATTTCTCCTGCGGTGTTGCTATCAGTGTGTGAAGAGTGGGAGAAGAGGGTTGCATTGACAATCCATCACAATGGGCAGCACATTGAACACATTTTATAAGTGGTCAGAAACTTGTAAATAACTCATGATATAACTCACATATACTAATGTGCCACAAACAGGACGTTAATATCACCAACCATTCCCATTTTATTAAGGTGTATCCATATAAAGGGCCCACCCTGTAGAAACATTCCATTATAATCTACAGCCTGTCATAATAGTTAATCAACAGTGTCTTGATTAACTAATATTACACATTTTTTGTTTTCCTGAACACAGTGGTGTGTTATTACTCGTATGAAGGAAGTGAGCTGTGATAGATCTACCCATGTAATGAATGCATTGTTGCCATGTCTCTCCACATGCACCTGAACTCTGTGATGTGCATGTTGTTTCGTGATGAAAGCCTATCTGGCAGTGTTTTCAGCTCCATGTGGCCGTTTGCTCGACATTTCCAATCTGTTTCTGCTGAGTCAGGCAGATCTGGATGTGTGAGCAGCGGAGCATGAATTATGCTTTTTTTTCTGCTTAGAACTGTTTTTTAGGCCCTGATGGATAAAGACCAACAAAGGTGTTTTAAAGAGCTAGGTGATTAAATGGCTGATATTCCTTGTCTGATATTCTCTCAGTTTATGATTAGTGCACACTGCGCAGAGAGGCGCCCCTCTGCACTCTCTCAGCTTGGGAGGGGAAAGGAAATTAACACTAAAACTGGTGAAAACACGCGCTTACACAAACACGCACACACGGTTCCTGTTAAATAGTACCTGTTACACAGAGGAGCAGGTGTTTCCAGGTCTGTGTCTGTATGTACAGGTGTGTTAGTCTGTTATGAAGTGCGATGATCCGTAACACGACATTCGTTCAGTGAGGCTCTAGTTCCAAGATTGTGAGTCAATTTATATTTCAGTGCAGCAGAGATGTCATTAATGTTATATCCATCATTGCTGAAGTGTCTCGCTACTGGAAAGGAGAATTCCCTTCTATTAAATAGTACAGAGATGCCAGACAAAAATGATCTGTCAGCCTTCTCTTGGAAACTCTAATGAAAAAGTAAATACATCTCTCACGCAAATATATTAAGTACTGTATCCTCACACTCTCACCTGTAGTCACAAATCTTATAGCAGGGATCCCAGACATGCATGTTTGCTTTCTTACTCTTTGTGTGTGTGTGTGTGTGTGTGTGTGTGTGTGTGTGTGTGTGTGTGTGTGTGTGTGTGTGTGTGTGTGTTTATACAGTATGTGCCTGAATTTTATTTTGACTTGCTGTGTGTGTGTGTGTGTGTGTGTGTGTGTGTGTGTGTGTACTCATATTAAACAACTTTGACTAACTTAAGCTGATAAAATGACACATTTTTAATCAGGGGACGTTCACGTTAATATATTTCATCCCCCTGACCCTTATGCAGTTATACAGTACATTATGGATTTAACTAAAAATGCAGTTAATTATCACTCACCTGCAACATGATACCTGTTTAACATTGATTATATCTTCACTTTATTGTCTGCGTAGCGTCTCATTTGCATTATGTCAGGAATGCATTTTCATTTTTAGTTCCGCTTCTTCAAGCCTACAATACAAAACACTTCGTTCATGGTTGAAATGTGACTCTTGGGCCTGTTGTGTCTGTAAGTGTGTGTGTATATACCGTAAATGCTTCCATATCATACATGGACTGCTGCTCTGATTGTCCTGTCGTACTATGAGATGCTTCTTTGCCCAAAGTTACTCTTGTAATCATTCAATCTTAGATAAGACTCTTGTCCTTTCAGTCGTAAATCCTTTGATATTCTACTATGTACTTTGTAATCACTTTGCCTTCCACTGTTTGCACGTTTTTGTAAGTCACTTTGGATAAGAGCGTCTGACAAATGACTAAATGTAAATGTAAACATACTTATGCGTTTTCTTTTGTCGCTGGTTGTCATAGCTCGCTGTTGTTGTGTGCACAGCTGTCTCGGTCAGCAGGACTGCATGGATCAAGAGAGGAGATTGTAATATAGATGGGAGCAGCCGATATGACCAGTGTGTGCGTAATGCGCGTATGTGCGTATTACCCTGGTCATTTCCCAGCAGGAGGAGTGACGATTTGCGAATAAAAAATAAAAAATATCCAAGAAGACGAGACATAACAAAAAAGCGCACCATCACAATTTGGCAATCAGCTAACGGCTTGTTACCTCCAGTACCCCCGTGTGA
This sequence comes from Clarias magur, assembly GCA_013621035.1. Taxonomy (NCBI): domain Eukaryota; kingdom Metazoa; phylum Chordata; class Actinopteri; order Siluriformes; family Clariidae; genus Clarias; species Clarias magur. The sequence continues at coordinate 52,865 of QNUK01000487.1, forward strand.
GATTATTGATTTAGACATACAGAAACAGAATAAGCTCTTGCAGAGATCAGATACAAGGCCCTGACGCTGGTACTTTATTATATATAAATAGATGCAACTGGTTTTATGATTGAACCACTCTATCCACATCTCTTATCCCAAAGGCCTGAGTTAAAGACTCTTCTACTGCAGGTCAAAGAGAACAAAGCTATCAGGTTCTATTGATCAAACATACTGTATAAAATAAACATAGTCATTAATATTTGAGATAATTATGGCACACACATACATGAACACAAACCAACACAGGAGTGCTGATTATACACTAGTTTGATGCTATACTGTACTGTACTGTAGGTTGCGGATGACAGGAGATGTAGAGATGTACAATGGAGATGAGAATGGATATGGGTTTGTGGTTTGAGGCTAGAGCTACACATTGAGTCCCATAAAAATATGGACCAGTGCAATTATCTAATCGCTAAAAGCCTGCAACTTATAACAAGTATTATACAGTACGCATAGTTTGGAATTTAAGCAAAAATAATTTAATTTAAGCAGTTGTTATTGTTGTAAATAACTTTTGAGGTGGTAAATAAATATTGGCATAAGTCCTGTTAATGGTATCATTTGTGCCATTATTTGCTGTTAGCCTTTATACGACACTTCCGATCGGCTAATCTGATTGGACAAGAGGCATTACACAAGTTCTGATAATATAGCACAAAAGCACTGGGACATTTGACTCACTTCGTGTCTTGTGTTATAACAGTCGTTAATTACAGCAACTGTCTGGAAATAAGAGAAAGCAGCTGTCTGCTAAAAACACAAATTCACAAAACAGTCAAGGAAACACTTTCAGCAGCAAAACATATCTGATAATGTTATGTCATCTTAAAAAACACTTTGTCTCCTTGGTAACTACCTCAATGTCATTCTGAATTGGATCTGAACCGTCCCGGTTGTTCTGGCCACGGCTAACGCAAGCTTCTAACACGATGCTGAAATCCCAAATCTCTCTCTAACCCCAGATCACAGGCACTACTTGGAGTGTGCATTACAAGGGATTGTTCCCGCTACATCGCGCACTAATTTACCATTTAACACTGTTTGGGATTCAACACATTAGATACTTTATATTCCAAAGTGGAATAAGTGGAAAGATAAAGTAAAGCTCATAAGCTTCTCAGGACTGTTTATTCTCCTCACCATAGTACATAGTATACAAGATAGTATAAATGATATCCGAGCACAACAGCACTCCCTCTAAGGGGATTTGGTTAATTGAATACAAAATGGTGCATTTAATAGATACATATTGCAGTTTAAATCACAGTTGTTTTAACACCCTATTCTACATTTAATTCCAGCTCCACTCTTCTGGGAAGGCATTCCGCTACAGATTGGATTGCGGCTTGAGGGATTGATTGATTGATTTATCTTTTAAACAAAGGTTTTTGTGCGGTTAAACACTCGACCGGAAGTCCTGAATTGCACTCAGTCCTCCAGTCCACCCCCAAAGGTCTTTGGTGGAATATGCAGGTCACATGGTTTCAACTCCGTGGCAAACCATGACTTCTGGATTTTACTTTGTGTACAGGTATATTGTCTCACTGGAGCATGTTTTGTGCCACTTAGTTCAGTGGAAGGGAAATTGTAATGCCAAAGCATACAGAGACGTTTTATGATTGTGTGATTCCACCTTTGTGGAACCAACAGTTTATGGAAAACCCCTTATGGCTATAATGGACAGGTGTCCACATACCTTTGGCCATACAGTGTATATCACTTGGCAACATAATTACCTTTACTATTGGAAAAAGTAACACAGCATGTTTAATCAATGAAACACTGAACCATGTTGTAAAAGGGCAGGATAAGACTTCCTCAGAAGCAGCGTACATAGCACATGACAAACCAGCTCCAGGATGATAATGCCCCTGTGCACAAAGCAAGCTCCATTAAGATATAGTTTCACAAGATTAGAGTGGAAGAACTTGTGTGGCCCGCACAATGCCCTGACCTCAACCCCAATAAACTCCTTTGTTGGAATACCAATTGCACCAGGACTTACTCACCCAATATGCCTGACCTCCCAATTGTTCTTGAAGCTGAATGGGCAAATCTCCACAGCTCCACTGGAAAATCTAGTGGGAAGCCTTTACAGAAAAGTGGAGAAGCATTATAAAAGTTTAGGGGAGAATCAATCTAAAACATACATTATAGGAGTAATGGTGTGGTGTCAGTATACTTTTGGACACCGTGTATTTAAACAGGTTCTGTTTTAAGCAATGTGCATGTACTGGAGCAGATTTTCTTTGCTTTTTCCGTGATCTTCCAGGTCAGTGGAACCACTTTTTAGATGCTCCCAAATTTTTAGTGTTTTCTGAACTTTATTGTTAATATTTTTGACATACAGTACTGTGCAAAAGTCTAGAGCCACCCTGCATTTCTTTATATTAAATTGATTGAATTATATCTGTAGATTAAATGAAAAAAAAAAAAAAATATATATATATATATATATATATATATATATATATATATATATATATATATATAATTAATCTATAGGTTTTTTTTGTGAATAGTTTTTTATAATTTATGTAACAACGTCAGCAGCAACCTTGTTTCCCCTTTCATCTCTCACCACTCAACATCTATTTCTCACCGGTTCATGCCTTAAATTAGATTTTATTATTTTTTATTTTTTTTATGGCTGAATGAGTCATAGGTCACAAACAAAAACATTCCTCTGAAACTGCTCAGGTACAGGGACTGGACTGAAATGAGAACGGAAAATGTGCCAAAAAAAGAGAGGCAAAAAAGTCATTCAGGAAGCCTGGAGAACTATTCCTCAAGACTATGTTAAAAAAAACACACACAAAAAGTCTGGCTGTTTGGAAACAAAATATAAAGAAATGATGGGTGGCTCAAGACTTCTGCACAGTATTTTAAATTTTTTTTTTTTCTGTAGCTCAAAATACATTTGTGTTCATGTCTTCTTTTCATAGATTATTTAGTTTTCACTATTTTTATTTCTCATAAAATTAATCGTAAAGTAGCTTAATTAATTGCATATATATTAAATAATATATGTTGTTCACAGCTATAGCATGTTACTGGCTGTGGGAAAAGAAAACTTTGACCCAGAATTCAATATGCTTCAAAGAAAAATATTAATATTTTGATTCAATTAAATGTTAATGAAATGTTTTAGCCACAAATCATACATATTTTACATATTACTCATAAGACTTAATTGACAATTAGGTGTTTGTAATGTATTACTTTTCCATTGCAATTAAACTTTCTTCCACTTTGTGTTTGTATTTGTGTTTGATAGGGATATTGTAGAGAAAAAAATGCTTTAGCTCTCAAAATGATGATTTAACACAAATATCGCACACATGAGTATTTCAGCCTCAGAGATTAGCTAATGAAAAAAAATATTACAATAAAAAAAGAAAATCTATATTTTTCAGGACAAAATGACATGTACAGTATTTATGTGAGCTAACAACCTAACCTTCCTAACCCTGGGAATATATTTTGTTATAAATTAAGTTAACAAAAAAATTGCCATTATTTTAGTCATTTTACAGTATAGCTAAAAGTGTTGTGCTATAAGCTTTATAAAATACTTATATTATGAGACATACAGTAATGCTTACGTCGGTATAACGTACACACTGCAAATCCTATACCAAGATTTAGTATCTCGGGGCTTCGTTAAATTTTTCACAAAAAAAAAAAAATATTTCAAAAAATATGCTGGACCAAGTGTTATTTCACAAATTGCAGATTAATGAGGTTAGAACCCATAATTCAAAATAAACCAAATATGCAGTAATTCATGCAACAATTGAAACTAGTACTATTACTGTATATTTTACAGCATCTTTCCTCTATTTATTCTGCCAGATTTTTCTTGTTTTAGCTTATTTCCATCACTCAATAGTTTAGGACTGGAATTTCCAACAGTTTCATACCACAGCCCCCAATAGTGAACTAGACTCGATATTAACTTAAACACATCTGTTATAATAAACTTCCAGCCGCCTAACGCACAGCATGACTGCAAAACAATTCCTGCTATCCATTATATGAGGATGGGTTCCCTGTTGAGTCTGGTTCCTCTCAAGGTTTCTATTACCATCTCAGGGGGTTTTTCCCTGCCACCGTCTCCCTCGGCTCGCTCATCAGGGACAATCTGATCATTTTGATTCATTCATATTTTCTCACATTTCATAATTTCGTCAGATTTTCTTTAATTGCATAATGCACTTGTTAAAAGCGCTATACAAATAAAATTAAATTGATTGACAGCCAAGTGTTTGTGTTCTCAAACTGTGGTCTTGACGCTATTGGAAACCCCCTGTCATGAACACTTCCACACAAGTGAATTCTGGCAATCTCTTAGACATGAACTACACTCAGATAAATCTGAAAGGATTTCCCGGGAAAATTATTTAAACAACTGTATAACCTGTTACTGAGTATGCACAAAACTTCCCATGTAAACATGAAATTTTGGACTTACGTCACAAATACAGAGTATGGACTGTCAGGTTAATGTTGGATTCAACAAGAAACACCGTTTCCCAGAACACACCTCAGTGTAAAAATATGGCTGCCTTTGACTTCACAGATTTTGTCACGCTGTCAGTCATCTGATTACAAATCACACACACCTGAGCACAATCACCACCACACAGTATATAAGGACTCAATTTCCATATCCGTATCACAAAGTAATTGCATAGATTCTCCGTGCCATTATTCCCATATGTTGTTTTTCTGGGTTTGGATTTTGCTCTGGTTTTGAATTGATGTGTGCTGATCGACTGACCTTTTGGCTGTTTTTATCACATTTTTGAACGTTAATAAACGTCAAACTGCATGTGCCATCACCTACCTCCCATGGCAGGCTCTTTAGTTGCGATTCAAGTTTTAAACCATCTGATGGTCGGTACAGATTTTTGAACATTACACTTATGCACTTGATCAGTGCATGAAAAAACAGAGATCACTGATCCATATGAGAACAGTGGGTAAATGGAATTGTTGAGATGTGCTATGCATGAAGTGTCTCTTCTGGTGAAAATCTAGGACAAACTGTAAACCTGAGGTAGCCAACCTGATTTGCTTTCAGTGCACAGGAGTTATTCTACAACCTTAGTTGAAATTTCGGGAAATGGAATCTCTTCTGTCCATGTTCATCACTGTCTCTGTCAATAAGAAACCGCATAATCTCATGGACAACATTCACCTTAAAGTATAATGATATTGCATGGTTAAAATAGAGGGTAAAATAGAGTTACCATCATAATCAGTTACTTTATCTTAGGCACAGAGGAACGGACCGTCGGGGATGAAAAGTAAGCTGGGAAACTATTTTCATTGTGTTCTTTTCCAGGGGATCAAATTAGCTCAGATGAAAAATTGACTGAACAGTGTCAGAGGAAGTACCCATGGGAACGACAAAAATAAGAAGCTATTAATAATGTGTGTTTATTTGCTTTTCTCTTTTCCTTGCAAATCAGTAGTGAAAGGGTGAAAATATAATCTGGGTTATGTACAGTACAGTTGTGAAATGCTCATAGTTTTGTTTAGTTTTTTTGGTTCATTTCTATACAAAGACGTGGGTATTACTGGTTTTCTATCCATTTTGTAATGCTTTTCACAAAGAACAATGACACATTCATCTTCAAATGAAAGATAAATAAATAAATAATTATTGGATATTAGTTCAGCAGCGCCTGGAGCTAACATGTGACTTGCAGAGGCAAGGAAATGTTTCCAAGGCAACCAGGGCACATGTATATGTACCTTTGACCTTAAATATTTGTTGTGATTGGCCAAGACTGAGTTTCATCGAATGTGCAATGACGAGCATGGTGCAAATATTCCTTATCCAGAATTTAAATGGCCTGAATTGTACAATCTGAATTTTCATTCTAATGTGAATGATCAGGAATCAGTTTTGAATATTAGAATTGAATATAGAATGAGTCACAGTGGTCATTTTTGCTGATTAAAAGTTGCAATGTCTTGCATTTAAAGGTTGCACTACAGTTACAGTATGACTGCACATTTGGGCATTGCAGGGTCGCAATGGTTTTGGGTTTGAGAGTTGCAGTGTGGTAATGGGTTAGGGTTTGTGAGTCGCAGTGAAGGAATCTGCAGTGTCGATATGGCTATGTGCAGGCTTGGACAGGATGGGAGTTGGAGAAAATTGCACATGTAACTGCTGGTCCATTCAACAAGCTGTCATACTCCCAGTGCCCATCATTAGGGCAAAATAATGGTCTTCAATAAAAACTCTCTGAACTGCACTGAAAGCTTGATACCAGCAGTTACACAGCATTACAGTGGCTAACTTCCCTTGCATACACAATAAACATCATATACTATACATGCACTATCTATGTATAAGCATAGGCCAGAATAAAACCATACTAAACAATCCTTCTGCAGTCAAAGGCAGTCCAAACCTTATTTGGTCCAAGACTGTTGGAAAACACCAAGAGTCACTAATCACATAATGCAACTCTCCCTGTACCACATGCTGCACAGTGGTGCTATTAGAGTTCTTGCTATTTCTTGTCAGATGTGTAGCAACAAAAAGTGACCAAGGTAATAGATATCTTGTCTGTGGACGAAAACCCAGAACAAAGAGACTATGTGTGAGCTTTCTCCAGAGCTACTTTTGAACCAAATCAATATGTGGGACCAAATGTATGTTAATCCCATTCAACTGGGATAGGAAAGAACAATGGCTATATTTTAGAAGCTTTTTTTCCCTGCTCTATTTATACAAAGCTTTTAGTGATTTGGCCGTGTGATCTATAGTTAGATTTGGGCCGGTATTAAATTTATGCTGTTATGCTCTTATCAAAAGTACTGTACTGCTCTGGCATTATAAAGATAAGGATAATGATAAACGATACGCATGCATATGTGCGCTAAGGTTTTGCATACAGTATATATTTAATGGTGGTAAATGAAACGCAATGGATAAGCATAGAAGCAGTACACTTTGTTACTATACATACGTGTGTGTGTGTGTGTGTGTGTGTGTGTGTGTGTGTGTGTGTGTGTGTGTGTGTGTGCGTATCTGCACTTTACTTGACTATTTTCCATATATGATACTTTTTTTTACTTCTACTCACTGAAAAACCTGTACTTTTACTCACTACATTTTATATAGAGACTTTTACTTTTCAGCACACAAAAGTTCATACATTTTCTAATCTAAACCTAAGAGTTTCGCACCATACTGTACCATGACCTGGTCTCTGTGATGATTGTTCTGGCTTCTTTCTCACGCGTCTCGAATGGGTGCACTGGTTAAGGTAAGATTAGAAGTGATCTAGGGTTTAGCTCTCTTAAACTCTTACAGGTTTAGTTTGTGTTTCATGCCAATAACAACATCGTTTTCATAACGAGTCGTGTCTTATAACCATGCTTACAGTATGCCCATGCATAATTATGTAATCTAACTTATTTGCCTGGCTAGTTTAACTAAGGTTCCCTACGTAATGAAAGCCACTAACAATCTTGCTCACCATTCATTTAATTAACATCAAGTCTTGTCTTAATTTTTGTCTAAGTCATGGCACAATATCCAGACCAACTTTCCTTTAGCTTCAGTAACTTTAATAATCTCTGAGTTTTTTCATCTGCTTTAGTGAAAAATTTCTTTTGGGTTTTATTATTATTTTTTCAAGACATATTGACAACCACTACCACTCAGGCTATTAGAAGCTGAAACTCTTAATTTTTAACAAAGTTGATCAATTATTTATTTTTAGCATCTGAAAAGCTTGGCTCCTTTGAAATAAAAGTACAAGGATGGCAGACAGGCTGTCTTTATGGCAGGTGATCTGTTCTTTATCCATAAAACTCATAACCAATGATGAAAGTTATTCACCATTCTAGCTGTAATGTCCTGTGTCTAAAATGCACTTTGTAACTTATGCAGTGTTCACTCCTGTCTGTCCAGCCATGTCCAAACCGAACAGTCAAATAAATAGTATAACTTTTGTTAAAAATTTGAAATAAATTGGCTTAAAACAGTTTATTATTTTAGATTTCTGCAGGAAACAAATCTCCACTTTACTCGAACATTCATCTTATAAACACTGTCAACTTCAAATGTGTTTAAAATATGTAACTTGCTGTTTATCAGTAACTTGGTCAGATAGAGTACTTGCATTTTTCTACATAAAGTATGTTTAAGAACATGTACTTAGTGCTTCTACTTGAGTTAGGAAAATGAAGCGGTACTTCTACTTGTAGTAGAGTATACAGTACATTTTTAGGCAAGTACTTGTACCTTTACTTTAAATTGAGTTTGGGTACTCCTACCACCTCCGCATAGATGCCTATGGGAAGCATTACAAAATTCTACTAATTACATAACAAAAACAAGGCTTTTAGCCACCAGCCAAAATGATCTACATGGTTAATAACCATACGTTCATAGCCATACTTGTTTAAACCTTGGTCGGAAAGCATGAGCAGTTGTTAACACGAAGCTAAAATTACCTTGAAAATTGTGAGTAAAGCTTAAGTTCAAACGTTGTGAGTGTTTATTCGACGAATGATTCTCATACTCAGAGATGAGTTACTCACATGGTTAAGCTGATTTTCTGGGTTGCCCATGCATCCAGATTTTGTAAGTCATCTGCATGTAGCTTTTGCCAGATTTTTCTTCATAACTGGTGTCCAAAGTGGGTTTTATAATATTATGTACTGTACATTGTCTTTAAACAAAAGCAATAGATTTTAAACACAGAAAAAAATATGCATTTTTCATGAAGCTTAGATTTATTTGCAAAAAACATAACACTAAGTGAATTACATGGAAGATCACCAACAGTCCACAATTGAGGCCTATTAGCTAGGCATCCATAAAGCAGCTACATTTGAATATGATAATGGGAGAGCATTAGTTTGCCTGTTGAATTCATTTGTTAAACTAGCAGCAAGCGGTTTGACTAGATTGCCAATTTATATTGCTATACACACATCGTTCATAACATTAACACCATCACCAAGAGAACCGAACAACAGTGATCACCAACTATACACCAACAAACTGGTGACAAGAACATGGGCACCCAAGGCTCACCCATGGACAAGGGGGCGAAAGGCCCAGCCCATCTGGTCCAATCCCACAGAAAAGCCAATGCTGCAAAAATCGCCAAAAAAATAAAAAGTCTATGCTGGCCATGATAGAAAGGCACCAGAACACTCAGTGTAACAGACTGCTGAGCAGGTCTCCAAATTCCCCAGATCCCCATCTGACTGAGGAGCCATGAGAGGCACCAGACAAGCAAGTCTGATACACAAAGACCCTACCTCACAGCACGCAGCTCCTAAGCTCCCTGCCAACATCCTGGTGCAAGACACCACAGCACACTCCCAGGGCCTTGCGGAGCCACGCCCCAACCTAGGTGGTTATAATATTCATTGTTTTAATGTTATAGCCGATCTGTGTACTGTATGTCCCCCCAGAATAAGGAAATGTTCTTTAAAACTTTTACAAGTATGCAACAAAGAGGAGTCAGTCAACGAGAATATATTGTTTAATATCTCTCCTTACAGGTTTTAACAAAAAATATTGATTTCATCTGTTACAATGTCAATGTGTAATGGTAATATATAAATCATAGAGAGCCTCAGAAGATAATGCACTATGATGAACTGTATTGCAAAATATGATGAAAGTGTCTTATGGGAGCAACCTTTCGCTTAGAAATTCGGTTCTAAATCTTATTAGACTAGTTAAAAAATTATAAAATACAGGACCAAAAAACAATCAAGGCAGCACTGGACATCACACATGTCTTTATTTTACCTTCATTCTACCTTCTTAGAATAACACCAGAGAACTGATAAAAGGGAAAAATGCTGGGAGTTTTTTTTTTTTTTTATCTCAGTTTTATTCTCGGTTTAAGAAAAGTATAAACAATTGTTAATAAATTGATTCATTACTCGGTTATATTAATCAGCCTGGAAGCTTTTAGTTTTCTCCAGGGATCTTACATTTAAGGCTCACCAGGCTCTTCTGTAACTGGAAAAACATAAACGATGTATATAGTAAACAAAATCATTTGTCAGTTGTGGGTTTAGTGTTCTTTCAGTGTTATTAAAATAACCGACCCTGATATACAGTGTATGTGCAATGCAACATACTGAATCATGTTAACATTATGTTATAATAATTTCAGGCTCACGGTTTTATATGTTGCGGAGGGGGGACTACTCATCTGAACCCTTATAAAATAGTATTCTACGCAGAATCCTCTGGAGGGACTTAAAAAATAGCACCCTGAAATTTTTCTCAAGAGTGTTTGTATGATCAAATTTTATTTATATAAAACAATAATCCAAATATATAAAACTTCTAACTGGAATATATCTTTATCATGCCCCACCATACACACACCCCTTGCTCGTTTTGCTGACTGTTCTCACACATTTGGCCACAGGCAACTGTACGTGAGAACTACACATTATCTCTGTAAGGGAGTGTAATTTTTGCTGTTCTGTGGCCTGCCGTGATTTCTGATTCACTGCAGCACTAAATCTGGCAGCAGCCTTACACATGGGGGATGATGTTTCAAGTATGCCATTTTAACTCCAGCCAATTATATAACTAAACAGAACCTAACAGGCAATCAAATTACTTTGTTGTTTTTTTTTTTGTTTTTACTCCAGGTTGCAATGAACACATTTCTAATTAGCAGTTACGTGAAGAGTAGGCTCGTGATGTTTTTTTTTTTTTTTTGTGAAATATACCATCTTCTAAGCGCACCCTCTAGCAGTCATCCATAGTATCGCTGGGTTGAGTATGTCTAACCCTGGGCATGAATACACAGAGACCCTAGAGCTCTTCTATTATTATTATTAATAATAATAATAATAATAATAATAATAATAGTTTGAAAGTGGCTGCTGCCATCGTTTGAGTCTTTTCATGCTGTACAAACCACTATAAGCTCAGTGTGTAGCTCTGCCCCATTAACTGCTTGTAGAGTTGGTACTGTCTAGCACTATCAGGAAGCGATTAGCATTCATATGGCCCCATATGGTCTGCCTAAAGATACGTGTGACTACTGAGGATGGTTCCATTTAGAAACCATGAAGATGGCTTTGGACTGCATTGATACAAACAATTTTGCTATGATGGCTTATGTCTGTATTCTATCTAATAGTTTTAGGACTGAAATTGTCACAAACAGTTTTGTACCCAAGTCTCCGTCACCGAACAGCTGGTAAAGTGGACTTGAATGAATTTCCTGGTACATAATAGTGCTATTTGACCATATAGCACACAGTTTGAGAAGGGATTTATATGTGTGGCACCGACTGATGTCCCAAATAAGTATGGGTTACTTTTTCAGGCTGGTTCTTCTTAAGGTGTCTTGCTCATGTAGTCTGAGTGACTTTTTCCTTGCCATTCCTTGCCATACTACCCACATCAGGTGGGTAGTAATGAGTTACATTTACTACATTATATTTACAGTACTTAAGTAACTTTTTTTTTTAATACTCCCACTATGAGTAGTTTTACCACACCATAATTTTAACTTTTACTTGAGCAGATTTGTGAAGAAGAAATACTACTCTTAGCCGCTACATTCGGCTACACTCGAACCGTTACTTTTCTATCCATTTATTCGACATTCGATATTATATTCTTTGCCAAAGAAATGCAGCCAGTGGATCTATCACGTGACTGTGTTTCACCAATCAGATGTAGCAACAATAATCACATGACTCCGTTTGACCAATCAGCCGCAATAACAATAACCACATGGACACAAAATGGGGTCTTGTCCCAGTGGTAGACAGTCAAGCAAACATGTTGTGGTTAGTTTAGCTGGTTATAATTAGCAAATAAACTAATAGAGGCTAAAATATATATAATTTTCTTACATTTGTTCTGCTAGACACAGTTTATGGTTAAGTGAGACCTCTTATACACATGTTCTAGGTATTTATTTCAAATGCTTTATATTGTGATAAAAGTGAGATTAGGAAATTTGTGTTTCTTATTTATTTATTTTATTAAATTTAATTCATTTATTTTATTATTTGAAAATGTCACAATTTGTACATTATTTTATCATTTTGTCTGATTGCTTACATGATTCCTAAAAAAGAAAATAATCAAACATCATGATGAAACAGTTACTCAGTACTTGAGTAGTCTTTTCACTGAATACTTTTTTTACTTCTACTTGAGTAATATTATTTTGAAGTACAGCTACTCTTACTTGAGTAAATTTTTTGGCAACTCTACCCACCTCTGGCCATCATTAATTTTTTTATGTATATTAAAGCTATATTTATATTTTTTATTATTTATAAATGTATATTTATTTGAATTTAAAATTGTAAAGCTGTAAATGGCTTTGACGCAAAGAAATGATCCCATGCAGCTCTCAAGTCGAGCACATCGCCACCTACAGATGCTCAGGATGAATTATTATCTTGTTAGCCTATGGCGTTTCTGTTCTGCCTTACATAGTAAAGGATATAAAAAGCTTATTTCTAAAATGCATCTTATTAAAGGTTTTGGCAGTTTAAGTTTAGCTTTTATAATATAAAGCAATTTACGGTTTTACAGAAGCAATAAAATTGTATTAAGTCTAAATAAAGATTTATTTCTTCCTTTTTTTTTAGATTTTGTACATTTTGCAATTTTGATATTTAATATCCTCCTTTTGGGTCTTGTTATATTTATTTAATACTTCTGGCACAAAATCGGCTCCATACAACACAAGCCATGTTCCACCTGGAAAAAAACCTGCAATAAGCAAGAATTCTGAATTATCTTTAAATCTGCAGGCTGGTTTCTGACATTTAAATGTAAATAGCCATTGAGAGAGAGGAATCTATCTGCCATGCCCGATACTATCATAAATCAGCTCAAGCCTGCAAAAAGGGTCAGTGAAAGTGCCAGTCATTTGCCTGGGAACTCACTGACCAAGCAACCACGAAACAGAATTCGAAAATAGAAAGAGACAGTTTAAACATTACAAGATTTTTTTTCCATTTAAAATAAGTATTTATTCAAATACCTCCTGCCTGAATGACACTGCTAAAGTTGCACGATGGGACTTTTCTGGTTAATATAAAGGTAAATGAAATAACTGAAATTAGTATGAACATAAGAAATCTCAGAAGCTTGTGGAATGAAGGCCATTTGTACTGTATTTATTTGTTTGTATGAGCGTGTCTGTGAGTGTGAGAAGAGCGACTGCATGTGTAATGCAATTACAGCATGTGTTCAGTGTGTGCCTCTGTTTCTGCATAGACAACAGCTATGGAAATGTGCTCATTCACTCTTCTCACTGCATCTGGCCGTGCCTTTTCAGTGGCTTCATGAATATTAGTGAATCTTTTTCTCATTTATGCCATCCATTTGGACAACACAGTGACTAAGCGTCCAAGACAAAGCATATTGTCCGAATCGGAATAAACAAGTTCTTTGAAATGAAATGTTAGCAAGAGGCCTTGTGAGAGCAGCATGTGTTTGCATGGTGTCTTTTGCTTGCCCATGTGCTGCTCAGTGCATTCTCCTGCTAATGTGGAATAATCATCTCTTCCATGGAAAGACAGAGAAATTTGAGCACGTTTGAAATAATGATGCATATTAAAATCTCACTTGTACAAAGGTGACATTTTGGATCTGTCAGTTGTCTGACATCTGCATGCTACTGTATGTCCTCTCTGCGGGACATGCTGTAATGTTGTAGAGTGATGATAGAAGGAAAGCTATTATAGAGCGGTAATAGCTAACATTGTAGCACTGTAACTTTGTAACAATTAGTTCTGACCAAACAGTTTGACTGGCCAAGAGGACTTCCATGACTGCTGATATAAAGTATAACAGCACTGCGATGTTTAACTATATGTATAGCTCCGCTTCACCGGAGTTCTAATTAGAGACGTTATGACCCTTTAAGTTCAGAATAGGTAGCAGAAAGAAAAAAAAAATTACAATAGGTGTTTTAATTACCTTTACTAATAAAATTTTTAAGCTAAAAGGTACTTACACTCTCATTTGAAGTCTGAATGGTGCACAGAGGCAAAAAACAAATTAAACAAACAAATACAGTAAATGGCTCAAGTAATGTTGTTTAAAAGCAAAAAAAGCATTTGTGCTGCGGTGCTGAATATTAACAATCCGTCTCACGTGATATTGTTTAGCATTACAACAATTAGAGCCGACTGAGTAATCTGCTTAGACGAGCCGTTCCACGGGTGATGATAATACACGGTAACATCACTGGGATGTTTAACTATACAGTATGTATCACTCTGAGTCACTGGTGCTCTAATAACTGTTAATTACACTAACTGTTAGTTATCAGCATGGGTGAAAGTAGGTCTGTACGGTCCACAGTGCTGTGGAGAGAGCAGCTGCCTGGCAAATACAAAATACAAAAACACTTTCAGCAAGAAAACACATCTGAGAATGTTATCTTTAAAAAAAAAATGCTTTGTATCTTTAATAATTGCTTTGAAGTCGTTCCGAATTGCCTCCGCTAGAGCGAGCGACAAAGATAATTAATACAAGGCTGAATCACAAATCCTTCTGTATCACTTAATCAAAGGCACTACTGAGTGTGTTGAACAAGAGATTGTCCACCCTAGCGCACTAGCTTGCCATTTACTGCTTTTTTGGATTTTATATAGCTGATACTAAAGCGGCAGAAATGGAAATATAAAAAGTTGTTTGTGACATTTACACTGCTGTCCACAACCTCCATGGTTTATTCTCCTCAGCTTTTGCATATATACAGTAGTACCTATAAAGATTTTAAAAGGATTTCCAGCCCATTAATTACACTAACTGTCGTCCGCCATCTCCACCAGTTGCGGTTAGTTACCTCCGTCAGATGCAGAAGGATATATGTTGGCTAGTTAAATAAACCAAAAAATAATGGATTAAATAAATCATAATCTATTTATAATAAATGGTGTTTGTGGAACTGTTGTATAAACGCAATATCATGGTGTTGCACTGACTATCATTATGGTTGTGATGCCTTCGGCAGTCAGGCTATGCCATAATGTCTACGACAGCATCACATCGTGCTGATATCCAGCAACACTCTATCTTATGTGATATTGCTTAATTATCAGAAGTATCAGTTAGCTGCAGTGGGTAGCTTGCAGCTATTCCCTGATAGGAGAGTTTAGTTAATTAATTATCACTTACTGAAAATTGATTACATGAGCACTGTAGATCAATAATCATTTCACACTTTCATACATCATGGGATTTATTTATTTTTATTTTTATTTTTGTAAATAAACTAACACCAGACCCTTTGGCAGATAAATGAATGAGGCCCCAGGTGCTGGATTGTACCCCAACGCATGCAATCTGTCATTTTGGCAGGTCTCCTATTGTGAAAAGATTTTATATGCCCTCCAAAAAATTTGCATGACCGGCATTTGCATTGAACCTAATTGGCTCTTATATTTTTCTAATGCAATATTACATCCTAGTTGTGTGTCTTACCTCGATGATCAATAGTTTGAATGATCAGTGTTTTGCTCCAGGTTTCATAAAGATATATAAAAAATACCGCAGTGACACTCTTTTCAAATTGATTACCCATAACCATGTATTCATAAAAATATGTTCTAGAACTTTGTAACTGAGTAAGAAGTATAAGTGGATTCATTTATATATATAAATATATATAAAAGCATATAGATTCATAAATTTATTAAGTAATCAAATTAACATAACATATCTAAGATGTTATCATATTATTAAGGATTATTCCAAACTACAGTATTCATTATTATGGATTATTACTGACAGGTAGGAAATCATTTTCATCTACAAATGCTGTAACCTTAGGGTCCAACTCCTTAGTAAGAACATGACCTTGCTGTCTTCCTAGTTGAAGTAGAAGTTAAAGTAGATTTAACGAGTGCTCTAATCAGGCATCGAAGCCAACTATATTAACAAGTAAGCCTGTTAAATTCTTAGTAAATAATCAAAATTCATTGATATAATACATGAGATGAAAATAATAGGTAGCTCTCATTAGTTACGAAGAAGCCACAATCATGAAGTGTTAATATCAAACATTTTTGCTTTGAGTTGTCGATGTAATTGGAATTTTAAAAAACTGTGACTAATATGAGGTGGTTTTAAAAAGTTTCGAGACCAGTTTTGTAACACGCAGCACAAGGCTGCACGCACAGTCACAGGGAGCATCGACCATCATAAGTCAGTGTGCCAAAAGACATCATCCTGGGAGCTGCGCAGCTGGTGCTCTTCTGACCGCGTGTGTCACCAACATGATCTCACTTCCGTGCCCACACTACTCACCAGATTTGGCTCCTGTGCAACTTCCCCTCTTCCCGACAATGACAAAGATCGTCATTTTGATGCTATTGCGGAAATCCTGCAGGAATCACAGAAGGTGCTTGACTTGCTGGACATATTCCAGAAGTGGCAGGAGCACTGGGAGTGCTGTATTGCTGTACAAGGAGACCATTCTTTAAGGTGATAGTGTGTAAACATAAATAAATAAAGTACTTTCTTGTAAACACACCAAATCTTGAAACTTTCTGATACCACCTTGTATCAGTAGTATACATTAATAGGTGTTTGAAGTTTTTAAGTTTTATTTATTTTTCAGTGTATTATTCCACATGAAATTGGAAAAAAATACTGAAATGCTTGATTATGCATGACAATATTGCAACATTATCCAGAATTCAAAAAAAGATTGTTTGTGTAGCAACCACCACTGTAGGCTCACATGTCACAGTGCTTAATAAGAACCAACAATCAGCCACCTTTTTCTCTATCTGAAGGGTAGTTAGAGTAAACCACCATATATGTACACTACAGTATATAACACATCTGGTTTAACTGCGGTCTGATTTTAGACTGTGTGCTCTGATTGGTGTACAGTAAGTCACACTGGTGTCAACAAATAAGTTCCATGATGTGTTGCAAAATATACAAAATAAAATCACATTTTATTTTTCTGATCTGTTTAATTAATTTGATAATTGTGACATGCTTGTGCATCTCAGGTTGATGTCAAACAGCAGAAGGAAATATGATGCCATGAATTTTTAATGTTAATAATTTAGGGCAAATTTTCCAGTTAAACAATTTACCCATATTAATAAAATTGCCATAGAATACAATACCCTCATGACGGTTCCACTGACAATTCCGAAAATTACATGATAATTATTAGAAAAATTAAGCCCTTGTATTGTAAAATTTGATCTAAAGTTTGGATTAAATTCTAGCAAGCAATAAGAGTGACTTAATATCTCAGTGCTTAGAGTGTAACTAGTTATTAGCTTATAAGTACAAACAGGCCTCTGATAATGTGATTAAACAAGTGAGTGAATTCATAAAAAAAAACGTGCATTTAAATTCAATAATATTTAGTCAGTATAATAAACGTTAAACCTAATAGTAGTTACCTGTACCACTTATCCTTTTGCAGGGTCGTGCAGCCTATCCCAGGGGAACTTTGGGTAGAAGGCAGGGAACATCCTGGATGGGGTGATACTCATAGCAGGACTTGAATACACAACATACAGACCAATGATTAATTTGAAACAGTAATCAGACTGTGGGAGGAAACTGGAGTACACAGATCAAATTCAACAAGCATGGGAGATTTCAACCCCTGACCCCAGAGGTGCAAGGTCACAGTGCTAACCTGACTCTTGTTAGTTCTTTTTTTCCCTAAAACAGTTTTTTCTAATCTTATAGCATATACCTATAACATAACCTTTATTTTCTTGTGTAATGAAATAATTTCCCTCATTTTCCCTCAAGATAACAGTGTGATTAAACTTGTTCGTTATATTTTTGATGTGATAATGTGATTGATATGTGGGCCCCGTAGCTCAGTCGCCTCACCTGCTCTGAAACGACCCTGCTGCAACCCAATAGCAGAAGGCAACATGTCGGAAAACAAACTTGATTTAATTGAGCTGTTCACAGTTTTGATTGTGAAAAATTGGCAGAACCATATATAAAATACATACACATACTGTATACACACACACACACACACACACACACACATATATATATATATACACACACACACACAGTATATTCAATTCAATTCAATTCAATTTTATTTATATAGCGCTTTTAACAATTGACATTGTCGCAAAGCAGCTTTACACAATAAAAAGAAGTAAGTTTTTATGCAATGTGTATGAATCAAAATGATAAGATTGTCCCTGATGAGCAAGCCGAGGGCGACGGTGGCAAGGAAAAACTCCCTGAGATGGTAATAGGAAGAAACCTTGAGAGGAACCAGACTCAACAGGGAACCCATCCTCATCTGGGTGATAACGGATAGCAGAGAATGATCAGCATAATAATGTGTACTGGAAGTTCAGTGTAACAGGAGATGTGATAAAATTTAAATTAAAAGGAGTCCAGTTTGTTCCCGGAGGCTCAGGTAGACTGTAGGAGATTCCAGTCCTGAGCTATCGAACAACTGAAGTCACAGGTCCCCAGAGCATCAATCAATGATAGGACAGTCTTCATGGAAACCATCCCCAGCCACCAAGCGCATCCAGGCAGACCACACGGGGCATCCATGTGACGGGATCTCCAACCAGAAGCAGGACTCCAGGACGGGTTAGACGGCTTCAGAGGGCAGAGGGGTCTGGATCACTGGCAACTCAGGAGCGAACATGTATAGCTCGACAGAGAGACAGAGAGAGGGAAAGGAGAGAGGGAGAGAGAGAGAGAGCAGAAAGGAGAGAACAGAAAATAAGGAGAGATGGCAGTTAGGTATGGTCACAGTCAACATGTATAAGGTGAATGTATATTAGTGCAAAGTGCAAGCAGGGACTCCGGCAGGACTAACTATAACAGCATAACTAAAGGGAGAGCCAGAAGGAAACACAAACATGAGGGCTCCCTGAGATGTAAAGCAACCAATCACCTCACCGTCAACAAACCTGAGTGAACAATGAGAGTGGGGAGGACAGCATCTAAACATACCAGTTCACCAGAATACTCTACGTCCATGAGTCCCCCAGATCTGCTCCTTTACCTAAGGTTAATCTATTTACAAAAATGCTTGGCTAAATAAATAAGTTTTTAGCCTAGACTTAAACACTGAGACTGTGTCTGAGTCCCGAACATTAACAGGAAGACTATTCCATAACTTTGGGGCTTTGTAAGAAAAAGCTCTGCCCCCTGCTGTAGTTTTAATAATACGTGGTACTGACAGGCAGCCTGCATCCTTTGATCGAAGTAGGCGTGGCGGATCGTAAGACACTAACAGTTCACTCAAATATTGTGGCGCGAGACCATTTAGTGCTTTAAATGTCAAAAGTAGTATCTTGAAATCGATGCGAAATTTCACAGGGAGCCAATGCAGTGTAGATAAGATAGGGGTGATGTGCTCGTATCTTCTGGTTCTAGTGAGGACTCTCGCTGCTGCATTCTGACTAACTGAAGCTTGTTTATACACCTAGTTGAACAACCAGACAGTAAGGCGTTACAATAATCCAACCTAGAGGTGATAAAAGCATGAACTAGTTTTTCTGCATCATTTAGTGACAATATGTTTCTTATCTTGGCAATATTTCTAAGGTGAAAGAAAGCTATCCTGGTGATATTATCTACATGTGCTTCAAACGAAAGGCTGGAATCTATAATCACACCGAGGTCTTTAACTGTTGCACTTGATGGAACAGAAAGGCCATCTAAAGTTACAGTCTGATCAGAAAGCTTACTTCTAGCTACTTGTGGTCCTATGACTAGAACTTCTGTCTTATCAGGATTAAGCAGAAGAAAATTAATTAACATCCAATCTCGTATGTCCTGCACACACTGCTCAATTTTAGCAAACTGTTTTTTCTCATCTGGTTTTGCTGAGACATATAATTGTGTGTCATCAGCATAACAATGAAAACTAATACCATGTTTACGAATTATGTTGCCCAGAGGAAGCATGTAAAGGGAAAAAAGCAGTGGGCCTAAAACTGAGCCCTGTGGAACACCAAACTCCACTTGAGAACATGAGGAATGATCACCATCTAAATCTACAAACTGATAACGATCAGTCAAGTAGGATCTGAGCCACAAGAGGGCAGTTCCCTTAATTCCAACTACCTTTTCTAATCTGTGAAGGAGAATACTATGATCAATGGTGTCAAAAGCTGCACTGAGGTCCAGTAACACAAGTATAGTGACGCAACCCTGATCAGAGGCCCATAGGAGGTCGTTTACTACTTTAACAAGTGCTGTCTCTGTGCTGTGATGAGGCCTAAATCCTGACAATATATATGTTTATATGTATAGTATATATGTTTTTGAAACTGGTGTGCACCTTTACACCATTACTTGCTTATACTTAGCAGGAAGAGGACATTCAGACCTGTCAATCCACATCTGAGAAAGTGTCAGTTCATCTTCTCTCCTTTGATGAGTTAGGCTGATGCCCTGAGAACACAGCTGTGTAGAGACAGAGGGGTGTTACATAACTGTTAGAGAGCACACAGGCAGTTGTCATAAAATTATTATAGAGCAGGTTACAGAGAAATATTTCTAAGCGATGATGATAATGTTGATGACACCTATTATAATACGGATCATAACAGAAAGTTATTACAATGTAGAATTGCATTGAGTCTCTATTCTTTTCACAATGCAAGCATGACCTGTGCAGCTACTTCATACATAAATCTTTTTGCTAATAACAAATTGACAGCAAACAGAACATCTGTGGTGGCCTGGGAAAAGACAAAGAAACCGCCTATATAGCGCGGTATAGGTTTTTATAGGTTTTGTTTAATAAGCGTTTCATGTTGACCATGATTGTGGTAATGCACGCCACTGGCTGCTTGTGAAAGCTTTGCTCTTGGTTTACTGCATTGTCATGACTCACAGAGTCAAGACACTGTGGATTCTCCTGCATGCAGTTTTGCGTGAATACAGTACAGTGCTATGCAGAACTTGAGCCACCACTTATAACTTAAAAATTGCTTATTTATGTAACAGCTTCTTCAGCAACCTCATTTCCCCTCTCATCTGTGCGAACCACTCAGCATTCAGCTTCATCAGTATACTAATCACCCGCCTGATCATCTGTCATCAGCTGCACTTATTTCTCACTGGTTCATGCCTTCGGTTTGTATGCTCGAGTGATTCATAGGTCACTGTGAATCAAAATTCCTCTGAAAATGGTCAGGTATAGGGACTGGACTAAAAATGAGATCCAAAGACATGCCAAAAATGAAACGAAAAAGAAAGACAGGCTCTGAAGCAATATATGAAAAAATGAGGGGTGGGTTTAAACGTATGTAAAATTAATATAGCACCATACAGTATATATAGCCCTCTTTCTGCCTACAGGAAGTCAGTGGTTTAGCTAAATCATCTCTCTGCAGTCAGCTTGTGGGGTATTGCAGTAAGGACCCAGTTGATGTAAGAGTAAAACTTAGTTTACTTTATAATTACGGTTACCGTGCTACAACAATGTAAAGTTACAGAGAGCTTATTATTTCAATATTATTCAAATAATGCCTTGAGACTTTGGAAAAATAATTTCATCTGAAATCCTTCTCCTTACCTGTTACACTGCAGTGTTAGGAAGTGATGTAATACTATGCTTCAGGGTACAATAACCGAGTAGACTTTTAGACTGTTCTTACAGAGCAGTGTTACAAAGAGCTATTGCGGTGGATCCACATTGCAGCAGTGCAGAGTCTTTTTCATCCTGGCCCCCATTTATTTTCTGTGGAGACAGCTGAAAATCCCGTGCAGAGGACTGCGGGAGCAAGAGCGACGTGCAGCAGGTGATGAGAGAGGTGAACAGTCAAGAGTTTCTCAAGTCTATGCAAGTGAAGAGCAAATACTACCAATTAGCAGCCAATTAGATTTAAATGATAAGTCACACGCTCTGCCATGGTCGAAAAGGAAGGAACACACCGCAGCGCAGGAGCAATTATTCCACAAAAATTATTATAGAGTTGCTTTTTAGTCAAGTATTTAAAAATAATAATAATAATAATTTAAAGCCATAAAACAAAGGACATGTCAACAGGACAATCATAACGATCAAGTCCGATCCATGGACACACCAGTGCCGGGGAGCACAGCACACCCCTAGAGGTCTTGTGGAGTCATGCTCCAAGGGGCCGGACCCATAGGTGTAGTTTGTTTGAATTCAGGAGTTGCACTCCAGGACGAACAATTAAATAATTTCTTGTAAATATATTAGGGCTGGTGTTAATGCTTGCAATAGATGCAATAGATTGTTTAACATTTCTTGTTGAAGTTCCTGCGTTTTCTTCTGTGTAGTGGTACCACTGACCACTAGGGGCACTCTTCATCATGAAAAGCATGTTGACTTCAGCTCATCAGCCTATGGATAGTTCATATGGTTTTTGTTTCACTTCAGTCATTTTTGGGATAGGGAGGCAATTGTATAGGGGTGATAGACACACCTCATTTTGTGTTTTCAATGTAACAGGTGTGCCTTATATTGGGGCCAATACCAAAAGACAACCCTTTTCAATGTGGTGTCAATTTCAACATTCTGTGAGTATAAAAAGCTGGTATTGTCAGTAAGTCATTCCAAGTTCATCATTCAAACAGCCATGAACACACGACGTCACTTAACGGACGAGCAGCGCCACCTTGCCATGGCGCGCCTTCGGGTCGGTGGTAGTCAGTCATATGTTTCTCATGAACTTGGTGTGTCTCAAAGTGTCATCAGCAGACTTGCATCAAGACACAGAACTACTGGCAGAGTTCATGACAGACCCAGGAGTGGAGCACCACGAGTGACAGACGGCAACGATGACCAGTACCTAAGGACCTAGGCACTCAGACATCGTTATGCAACTGCCACACAGCTACAGACCTGTTTGCGAGATGTGAGGGGTACTAGGGTTTCAAGACAAACCATTCGCAACCGACTCTGCTTTGGCTTGAATGCCAGACGACCGTTGCAGGTGACTCCACTGACACCAAGACACCGCCGTGAACGTTTGCAGTGGGCACAAGACCATGTGACCTGGACAATGCAGCAGTGGTCTACTATCCTGTTCACTGATGAGTGTTGGGTCACCGCTGCTGGAGAAGGCAAGGTGAGCGATACACTGAGGTCAACATGGTCCCCAGGGTTTGCTTTGGTGGAGGAGGTGCAACAGTCTGGGCAGGCAACACCAGTCAACACAAAACAGATTTGGTTATTGTAGATGGCTCAGTCACTGCACATTCTTACCTCAGAGACATCATATAACCCATCATCCCCCAATTCCGCCAGCACACTCCCAACTTTCTGTTCATGGATGATAATGCTCCACACAGCTCGACTTCAGGAAGTTGGAGTGCCTCATATGGTATGGCCATCAATGTCCCGTGACCTAAACCCCATAGAGCACGTCTGGGATCAGTTTCAGCAGAAACTGGATGATCGTACCTGGCAGAACTGCGTGTAGCACTTGTGGAAGAGTGGAACGCATTGCCTCAGAGCAACATCATGAAGCTAGTGAGGAGCATGAGACGTCGCTGTCAAGCTGTCATTGTGGCAAATGGTGGAAACAGCCGCTACTGACATTGTCAATTTTTGTTATTTGGGGCTATCCTTGTTATTGTCTAAATTTTGGGGGTAATAGATATTAAACTAATGAAAATGGTGGTTCTTCTCATCTTCTCATACATTATTAGTAATAGCAAAGGGATCTTTTACTTATTTCATTAAAATTCAGAGCAAATAGGAAAAGCACTCTTGTAAATAACAATATCCCTAACTTATTAAGAGTAGTGTATACTGTATATATATATATAGTACTGTGCAAAGTCTTAGGCGCCATATTATCTGTAGTAAAATTTTTTGTTATATAAGTTTATTATGTCTGCATTATTATGTACAAGACCAATCCCTACACTAAAATTAATAAATAAGCGACATAATACATGAAAATATTACATTTTAGTGTATCTTTGTAGGGAATGGTCTTGTACATAATAATGCATAATAAACGTATGCATAATAATGCATAATAAACGTATAAAGCAAAATTTGTACTACAGATAATATGGCGCCCAAGACTGTTTTATATATATATGTATGTATGTGTGTGTGTGTGTGTGTGTGTGTGTGTGTGTGTGTGTGTGTGTGTGTGTGTGTGCGCGTTAGTATGCATATTTGATAGTTTTCAGTTTAACACGAAAGCAGTTCACGTGCTTAACAATATCATAACAATAACATAAACCAACTGGTATTTCATTTGAACAGACGTTATAACTGACAGTGTGCAAGACAAATCCCCTGCATCAGGCTGTGTGTGATATAGCACAAAGTGATCAGAAACTTCCGTTCATCACTATGTTGTGTTATACAACACTGTTATTATTATCTTCTGCTACTGTATGGCTATGCATAAAAAGCCATGCAGTAGTTGCACTGTGTACTGACATCAGTTATAAAATATGTGCCCCCTAGCGCAAATGTTAAACTCCGCTTATGGTCAGAGCTTCTCCCGACAGCACGAGGGGAACCAACGCAATAATGATGTTCTGTGGTTTAACGTTACGGCAGATCAGTGTCTCTCTCTAGAACAGCAAAGGCAACAATGTTATAGTTAGCTAAAAAAGTAATTACAGTACAGTGCATTGTGACAAAGCAGTATTTCTGCGGACAATTCACAAAGCGGTGTTGCAGAGCGGTTATATAGGGTGCTGTGAAAGAATGCCGAACACACGGAGTGCTATTGGATATCAGATATTACATATTAGTGCTTTCACAGTGCAGTATTACTAAGTAGAATTACAGAGATCTGTTACAGAGCAATGTTCTAAAATGCTATTACGGGATAGCTTCGGAGCAGTGTTGAGTGAAGTTAAAGGGATTATTACGGTGTGATTACAGAGCATTACAGAGTTTTTCGAGTATTATTAGGGAAGGGGGCAGTAACAGAGGTGACACTGCTAGAACTAGAACATGACTCAGCATTCAGTCCCTTCTGCAGAAGAACAATGAGAAGAGAGGGAAAGGAGGAAAGAGTGGAGGTAAGAGCCTGTACTGTAAGAGATTAAAGATAAAAAAGAAAGTGCACTGGGTGGTGAGACAGCGAGGGAGCTGATTAATCACATGAGTAAATGTTTACACATCTGTCTCTGTTTCTGCCATGTACCCCTCACTCGCTCACTCAGACACATACACGCACACGCACACACACACACACACGCATATGGCACTGCTTGCCAGAGAACAGGTTAGCCTGAAGTGTCTTTCCGTGAGGGCATCTGGAACATTCTGTTTATCTGAGCCGAGAAGCTGATAAATCCTGTGGCGAAGGTTTTTATCATCTTCATCTATTTATACCAGATCAACATTAATAATGTGTGTGAAAGCTATGATTTACACACCGACATAATACATGACCCTTTTCTGTATGTTTGATTTCACTTATTGTGTAATCTCACTCACATATACTGTAGTCATGTGTCTGTGTGTGTCCGTGTGTGTCCGTGTGTATGTGTGTGGGTGTGTCTCCAATGTCAGAAGTGAGTGTGGATGACTCTGGAGGCTGCTTTAGAGCATGATTTTACTATTTGGCAGAGAAAGTAATGTAAAAGAATAACAGTGTGTGTGTGTGTGTGTGTGTGTTCCTTCAAGTAGGTGGAATTAATTTTTATTTTGTCCATTGCTAACCACATTTTAACTATGACATAAATTATCTCCACCACTATTCATAAGCAGTGTATGAAATTACCTTGAGGTAAATGTTATATCTTTAGTAAAGTTTCTCATTATGATCTAATTTTGCAGCTAAGGGAGCCGTGTTGGCTAAAAAATATGCCCTAATGATCCATTAAAAATCCAGTTGATAGTAAAAAAAAAAACAAAAAAAAAACAAGAGGGCAATCCTAATGAAATTTCTATGAAACTGAGCGTGATTAGTATTAGAATAATAATTATCATGTAAGCGTTTGAATCTGATTACTTTCACAAGTGGAATTTTTGCACCATATTGAGGAAAGTTCCTCTTAGGATTGTATGAAAAGCAATTATGGTGTTTAATCGTGTTGGAACGGTTTCTTTATGTCAGGAATTGGGAGAGACGGGATTGCAGGGCACTGTTCCCAGCAGTGACATTCTCAGTGTCCAACACATCAGCTATACAAGAGGTTTGCCTCTTAGTTGAGCAGGGTTGGAGAGCCACTGTCGGTGTTCAGGCATCCTGTTTGATTCAGTGCCGACACACTGGTTACAGCGCACCCACCCCCATTAAAACATTTTTTTGAGGGAACCCAGTTGTTTTAGGGAGACCCGAACATCATCCACCCCCCCTGTGGTTCTCCTGTGAAATCGTCTTTATTGAACATTGTGACAAAAGCAAACAAACATGTCTCCATCTAGGAATAAAAGACGAAGGCAAACTGAAACCCCAGAACTTAAATGTGGTGCTTAACAAGACAAAGGCAGGCGTTGTTGTAACGGAATTCATCAACCAAACTAAGCAAACTCAACATGTGTGCGTAAAAGTGATTATGCACACCATAGTTACATTAACAGAGGTGCGTCTAAGTCATGCATGATCCCGACTTTGCAGAAGCAGTATTAATTAAACCAGCTCTATTGTTTGATATAAGTATAATATGTCACACTGAAAATTCATGTCATGGGCTATAAATAGACTGAAATTATAGAATGTCATCTGCGAGCACAATATTGCACATCAGAGCAGAAAGCATATAAACTTAAGACAGTGATTAGATGTTATTGCATTTTTATGGATATATATTTTTTTTTTTTTGATCAAATGAAAAAAAAAATAAAGAATTCAACTTCAAGTTTACTTCAAGTGAGTAGTAAGTGAGGGTTCGTCAGTCTATCCTTCGAACCAAGATCACACCAATTAACCAAAACATTGCCATTATTTTAATAATTTGAACACCTAAACTAGAAAATTCAAAATCATGAAATGACCCATGTCCCATACACTGTACATTCCATGAGCTAAAATTAACATGCTGTGGCTGATCTAAAAATCTGTTTCATAAACTGCAGAGTTGTGAGATTAAAGTCACAACATATTGCAAAATGAAACTACAGTATATTTGCAGTGATTAATGGCATAGTTACAATTAAGATACGTCATGCAGTGATACATTAGTGCCAAATCATTGGCAGAAACTCAGATGTCTATTGCCATGCTTTCCATTTTCTCATTTATGTATCATTTTAGACTTTTTTTTATAGTTTTTTTTTATTATTTTATCTTATATTGTGTTCAATTTGAGAGAAAAGGGAGAAAAAGCTTTACCCCTCTGCATTTTCTATTTAATTTCAAACTTTATTATTTAAAAAAATCTGCTGTATTAGACACTTATTTTGGAGTATATTCAACTAATGTACATGGCTTAGTGGTTAGCACTGTTGCCTTGTCATTCCCGCCTCTGTGTGCATGGCATTTGCATCTTCTCCCTGTGGCTGGTGGGTTTCCTCTGGGTACTCCGGTTTCTGTCCAGAGTGTACCCTGCCTAGTGCCCTAAGTTTCCTGGGATAGGCCCCTGTACAAAGGATAAAGCGGTATAGAGGATGAGTGTGAGAGAGAGAGAGAGAGAGAGAGAGAGAGTGACTTTTGGATTTAATGCTATTTAAGACCATGGGGTACTGCTCTGCACAGTTTATGTGTCACCCTGAACACAAGTGCAATGTAAGTAATTGGGGCCAAATTCCACAACCATTCTGTGCATTGCAAAGTCCAGCTGAGACTCATATGAAGCTACTGCAGGCCCGCTGAGCTATATCTATATTTATTATTTTTCCAAGTAATGGCATATTTAGTACAAATTCTATTCTCTTCTTTCCCAATTAGCTAAGGGGCTAGTTAGCGCTAGCCGTATTTACACATGTGCTTTTCTGGTTCACAACATTTGTCAGGTGTAGGGCTGAAACAGTTCCTCGAGTAACTCGAGTAATTCGATTACAAAAAATGATCGAGGCAAAATCTTCTGCCTCGAAGCTTCTTTTAATTAATTAAAACGCTTGCGTTATGTTTTTGCACAATTATTTGTTCGGCGTGACACAGCGCGCTTCCGGATGCAAGCCGCCAGTAAACACCGCCGAAGAAGAAACGCTTACGTCACCCTCAAAGCGGAAGGAGACGCAAACAGTTAGCTGTGTATTGATGTGAGGGAGCGGTCTGTTGCGGGCAGCAAAAGAGAAGATATATTATATATAAAAATATATTTACATTTATTTTAAAGTGTGCCTTAGCTTTTTTTTTATAATTAAAGTCATTTGAAATACCTTTTTTTTTGTTTTTGCATCTGAGAAAAGGCTTTAAAATAAGAATGTATGGCACTGTAATGCACTTAATTCATCTCAGTCAACTTTAAGCAACTCCTTGTATTGTGAATAATAACAATGTTTATTTTTGATAAAATGCTGTATGCATTTAAAAAATGAAAGTAGATTTTTCTTTTAAAAAATGAATCTTTGTTTCTCTTCTATATTTTACATTGCTATTTAATTAAGAAAAAGTACATTTTATCTGATTACTCAATTAATTGATTACATTTTTGGTAGAATACTCGATTACTAAAATATTCGATAGCTACAGCCCTAGTCAGGTGCATAGGGGAAAAAAGGAAAATGGCATTCAAACAACATTATTATAGAATTTTTTGCTGTTTGTTATGATCCATTGCTGAAAATGCACAGAACATCGACTGATCATTGACTAGAATCGCTGATCATCCATCAATACTCATTTCACAACACAAACTATTCACAGCCGGTAAATGGGTCGTTTAATATAATTAAAATTACTTTTATGTTTAAAGTTCAGTTAAATATGAAAATGACGAATGAGGTGTCAATATTTATATGAATTCAATTAATCAAGTGCCATGTAGTCATTATTCATTTATGCACAAGTAATGCAAATTGTTATCAGTTTGAAATATTCAGGAAATATACTCAGGATCCTATAGGACCTAAATGCATTAATAATGGGTCTGATTCAGGACAGTGTGTGACCCTGTGATAGTGATTCCATAGGCGTGTGAGATCCGACTCTGGAGCAATAGATTAGCATTGTCAATTTAAAATGTGCTTATTGGTCCTGGCAGCACTTCAGATTTAACAAAGTGTAGGCAGCATGTAACACAAGTAGTTCTCAATTAAATACTTGTTACATGTTGGTCTTGGTTTGATTAGTTCTAGGTGTGTATCCAATCTTTAAAATTGATTTCCATGTCCACTGTATTTGAAGAGACAGTAATTGGACAGACAGAGACACTGTGATGGCAAACCATATGACATGTAGAGCCATCTGAGCAGACAGATATTACAGATAATATCCATCCATTTAACTGTCTTGTCGTGTAAATGCTTTGTCAGGAGTGACTGAAGTTCAGCCATATGATCCCTTTCAGATGCTCAACATACAGTCTGAGACGCTAGTTTGAGGCTTGTATTATCGACCAATTAGAAACCACAGTCTTTCCATGCGATACTGTACCACTCTATGCATATTTACCGTATGCACATGTACTGTACATGTATGTATATGGACTTTATAGATTATAATATTATATATTATAGTATAGTAGCAAGCTTTGCTCTGTGGTTGAGCCTTTCAGAAACCATACTGTAGGTGTATGAGAATCTGATCATTGATTCAGCTGAGACAGAGAGTAAACAGAGCTGTATCCTTATGACAGACTCTTCCATCTGTGATTTTTTGTTGTGGAAGTTAGCCGGAGCTAGTGACGTGATTACAACAAATAGAGTTTTCAGTTGATTCAGGATGATACTGTATGATTCAGGGCACTTCATTTGCTCCACCCAGGCCAGGGATTAGGCATTACTGTACATACAGGGAGACAACATTTTCCATATTCCACATTTTCCCTCATTCTCACCCTTTTCAGCTCCACCAACACTCACCCAGGCTTTGCTCTAACACAACAAAGGTAATTTTAAATAAGTGCTTAGCCATTATCCTTGTAGTGACACACAGATGAAGTCTCTAACAACGATTTACAAATTCAGTGTTATTGTCCCATCCAAGCCATGCACACTCTGTTTTGTGTACATATTACCGTATATAGTCAATATAATTATAAAGCACAAATGTAGAGTCAGTTATTTTAAAAGACAGAAAAAAATGTGTTCAAATTAGAGTATGGGGACTCCTGAGCGGTGCAGCAGTAAAGAGCTTTTTCTCAGGGGGAAGGAATGGCACACTCGCACTCCCACATCAATCACAGCGACACCAGTTCCAATAGCTCAAGCAAGAGGAAGGGATCGGATAGCGCTGTCCTCCAAGTGTATGACGCCGTTCTGTAATGTTACATGAGCAATAGTTCAACAAGATGCTATCTTCACGTGCTTCGGAAGATGCCTACTGTACACCAGCCTCCCTGATTAATACTGTAGTTCTTGCTGACCTACTGCCCTAATTAGATGGGTGGGAATCGGACACGACTAAATTAGGGAGAAAACTGGGAAAAAAGATTGGCCTATGACAGCAATATTCTTGATTAGAGGAAAGTAAAATGATTCGTTAATTAAAGAAATTACTGCAACATATTACATCATGACGTCATCATGGTGTGCGTGGATAAATACATTCTACTCAGCAATCTGGAGGAGTGCATTAATCAAAGTATTGCATAGACTGTTTGTAGAATTGAAATACTGTATAGTATACTGTATAGTGTTTGAACAAAAACATCACATTCCGATTATTCTGGCACATATTGCGATTGTGATAATGTTCAAAATGTTCCATTTCGTATTCAAACGTATTTATCTACTGTAAGTTAACACTAAAGAATGGCACACATAATCTCATTACGAGAATGTTTCCCAGTATTCATAATTATTTTATAAGATAAACAAATTCTTAAATTATTGACAAATTCCACCTACGTTTCCGACTATGTCGGAAATAAATTAATTGTTGCCTTTTGCAAATTAATAATTGCGCAGGTCCATCTTGCGATTTTGATTTTTATGCCATTCTCAGCACTACTGTATAGATTATACGTCTCGGTAGAGTGAATGCTGAGTTTATTGAGTGTTCCATGCCTCATTGTGGAGCCTACATAGTTTTTTCATACTGTATAGAGCACATATAGATTTATTTTGCTGAACCTTTTGTGCAACTCAAGCCCCAGTCACCGGTAAGTAAGTTGCAATGTGTTTTAATGATAAATGTGTTTTCTACATACACATATGTAAATAGATTTAGTTATCATGTAAATACAAATAAATAGTTATGATTAACGTCTTTAAGTATACCAATAGAAAGATGTAAACAAAACATGTTAAATGACAAGACATGTTCTTATTACCTTTAAAATAAAAAATGTTTTGTTGATGTTCTCACATTTTTTTGCACAGGCCTGGATCACACTGATGAATAATGTGAATAGAGCGCAGTCATTTTCTTTAATCACAGGTCTATCCTTACAGAGTCTTCATCATATAATGAAACATATCGCACAGCCTCTTTCTACATCCGTGATGATCCAGTCAGATTTGACCAACCACAGAAAATAACTGGGTGAAATATTTTTGAAATGGGAAATCAGAATTTAGTTTTGTCTTTTTCACACTCTCTTTAATTTTTCCTGCATATACCTTTAACAAGCACATCCTTTTACTGTTCTCCATTACTGGGTTCTTGGTCGCTGTCTTCTCCCTTGACGAGTCTCATGTTCTCCCTCACCTTATTCTTCCTTGTTCTCCCTCACATTGTTCTCTCTCATATTGTACAGTACCTGACTATATTCTACATAAGTACATGGAGCTCACACACACACCATTGTGACTACACGTTGGCACTTGTATGCTTGAACACATTTCTTTTTGCAAATTAATGTTAATTTGAAAAAAACTCTGTGGCACTGTTCAGTTAACCTTTTAACATGATTGAATTTGAAATGCAAGTTTCTTACAAATAGTAATATTCAGTGATTAGGTGTTGTTACCCTCCTGAATGTTAATATCCTGATTTTTTTTTTTCCTCTTGTAACACAGCAATTTGCAAGCAATATTTTTTTTTGTAATTAAAGAATGACATAAATAATTAAGTCCAAAAACTGAACATTCGAGAAAGAATTTTTATTACTTATGCTATACCTGTTAAATCCTAGATCATGTGGAGTCATTCTATATAAATCCCTGGGTACGTTTTCACATCAGAAAATACAAAGCATTAAAACAAGCACAGTAATATAAGCTTTCGGTTGGAATTATAGCATAAACTATCATCAGAGCTGCTTGTATAGAATTATAATAAATACCCTTTGACCAGTCATAATGCATAGTGATTTGAACATGACATGTTATTTTGAACGAAAAAGCAGAATCTTAAATATCTATGGGTTTTTAATATTATTTTGCAATTGTAATATTTTAAGCTTTTTTATTCTTAAATAAATGAAAAATTATTAATTATGACTGGTTTATAGAATGTTGTTAATCAATTACATCATACACAAGATCGCTCACTACCAGTGTAACCATACCTGCTGCAGTGTTAAGAATCCATCCGTCTATGCAAGCTGGCTGCAAGACCCTATGACTTCACAACATTGGTTAGCGCTGTAAAGGGACGTCACATTACTAAGGACCCCATCTTCAGACACACACACACACACGTACATTAGGGACAATTTGCAAGTGCTTATCAATATATACCCATGTCTTCGGATTGTGGGGCAAAACCAGAGTACAGTACCTGGAGGAACCTAGTGCACCTAGGCACGTGGAGAACAAATGCTCAGAACCCAAACATACCAAGGTGAGATTTTAAACCCCAGTCGTGGAAGTGTTTGTGCTAACCCTAAGCCTAGATATGAATACACAAATAATAGTATAGGGTTAGGGTTAGACATAACAGGCCATAACAGAAACAGGCTCACATTCCTAGGGTTAGAGTTAGGGTTAGTAGACATAACAGGCATGTGAGCCCTTCAATGCTAAAAAGTGTTATCATTCTTGTAAAATTTAGGACCTTCTTCTGTGACAGACTGCTCACACACGTTTTCATAGATACAATAGAATACAGTCCCTGGAGTGGCATTTTTACCTGGCACACAAGCCCAAAAGTGTACAGCCTGACCCATGTGATACTTTGCTGTGCAACAGAGCAAGTCGTATGAAAATCCACTTAACTTTAGACAAGGCATTTGCAATACTGCTTTTGATGAGACTTTTTTTCTCTCATTTAGCATCTGTCAACCTCAAGAACTTGCATTTGTTTTCATCCAAGCAAAGTGGGCATATCTCACTCTTTTTGTCTATTAGCTAGCTTGTTCATCTGCTTATTGAGTTATTAAACACAACACTGTCAAAGTGTCATTTTTGTTCTTGTGCACACTTAGACACTTGTTACATGCTATTGGGAACATTGAACAATTAAAGATGTTCATATGGGAATTTTTACTCTTCCTCCTGATGTACTGTGTGTGTTAGAAATGCCTGATGTCTAAAAGAAGTAGGAAGGAAATGAGGCGATGGGGAAGGAGACATGAGCTCGGTCAGACGTCATGCTGCAGATGTCGCATTAGGATAGTGTGCTGATCCATGAGATATTCATCATTTTTGCCAGATTTTGATATATTCAATACCGTGTAGCTGCAGAACACGGTTAGTGAGTCTAGGGGGGTTTTCCTGCAGCAGTGTGCCGAATAAGCTCGGATTTGATTGAGTAGGAATAGGTGCCACCTACAGATAGTGCTGACTGTCTCTGAGCTAGAAGGCACAGTGATTAGTAGATGATTTAGTGTATGTGGAAGGGGAAAGGGGGTGCTGCAGCACTGAGCTGAAGGACAAAATAGAGATCATAAGGTCTCTCAACAGGAAACAGTGTCACTCTAATGCAATTTGATTGCCATGTGAAATGGCATGACCTTTAAAGGAGCATTGTTTTTAGAGGTGATCGTTGTAGTCCGTGCGTGCGTGCGTGCGTATAAAGGTCTGTCTCCTTCAGAAGAGTGCTGCGACACCAGTGACTTTAAAAATGGTGTGACCCCTACTGAGATGACTCTGTGTGTGTGTGTGTGTGTGTGTGTGTGTGTGTGTGTGTGTGTGTGTGTGTGTGTGTGTGTGTGTGTGTGTGTGTGTGTGTGTGTGTGTGAGTGTGTGTGTGAGTAAGAATAAGTGTGTAGGTGGGTTGATGTATGTGGCTATTTCTTTGTATGCATGTAATGGAGGTGCAGATGGAATACTGACTCAAACAACGTACAGTTCAAATATAATGGCACACTTAATTTCAGCTGACATTGGGTTTTGATGTTTTTGTGTTAACTACCATCAGATCAAAGGTTACTGCATTTTAGCAACATCACTGAACTGCGCAGAATAAATTCGTGGCACACTAAATACAAATACGCACTTGACATAATGCACTATATACCTAATAATAAAAAAGCAAAGATATTGTATCTTTTCTTCATGTTGCACAGTCATATAACATTGATGTAGTTAGCAGTCATGTGTTTTTTAGGCATTCAGGGCCATTCTATTTGCTCTTCTCTCCAATGTGCTTTGTGAATGCTGAAGAAATTTGAAATGTTCAGAAATGTGAATTCCTAAGAGCTACACAGAATAGACTGAGCAAATAATATAAAGGGTATTTAAAGATTCCTGAACTATAACCACCCACAGGTCCCTGTTCTAAAGGATTGTTCAAATAGACACATTTAAAGGTCACAACACCCCCAATTCATCACAATTCTGGATCAGTGTTGATCCCTGTATAACTATCTAATCTTGCCCCAAACTGAATTCTTTCATATTGGGAAAGAGCAATAATGAAACAATTGCAAAAAATGATTGCACAGAGATGAGAAATGAGCACAGAGATACACTTGTAGAGGAATGTATTGCTTATTAATATAAAAATCCCTTAGGTATTTGGATAGGTCAGGGCTCTTAGCTTCCTGAACTGTACAGAACTCATTGTGGTTGGTTTTGTCGGGGTACTTAATATGACCTTCTGCGATTGGAGCTACTAGTCACACACCCAGAACTCTCACCATAGTGTAGTGACCTCAAGTGCGTAGCACATCTCACAACATTTGAAATCAACGCCTCGACTGTTATATTTGATATACTGCAAGTCTCACTCACGTCTAAACCCAAAGTGCAAAGATAGACTAATTCTAGAACATGATGTTCAACAAGAACACACAAGTGTGATAATCAGGTATCTGAAAACTTCCAAATAAGCCGTATTGTGCGTTTATGTAGTATTAAGGTACAGGAGCCCTGTTCCACTGTCCTTATGGATATCCGTGCACAAGTAAATAAAATGTGATAAATATACTACTAGGAGCATGCAATTCTAATTAAAGTATGATACGCATATTATATTTCACATAAGTACAAACGACAAATCCGGGTAGAAAATCTGCCACCAACAAGAATTAAACAGATTTTATTTTTCATCTGGTTGCATCATTTCATTTTAAACATGGCTAAATAAACCACTTCAATCAATTTACTTGATTAAAACCATAATTAGGGATTAAGTCTGATTACCAACTATGATGGATGTACAAGTCTAAAAATTTAACAGTTGTTTTAATTTGACTGTTGTTCCTCTTGGAATTATGCATTATTAAAAAAAGAATTTCCTGACTGAAAACTAGCTAAATAAAAACTTTTTTTGAGAAACTTTTATGCTGCGTATTTGCATATAATCTCAGATGCAATAGTAAGATGAATCCTTTAGTGAAATTTAAATCTGGTTTTAAAATGAAATCTGAATTAAATATTTATCCACGATTACCACCAGACGTAAATCAGGAATAAATGCTTGCATGGATGCAGAAGTATTAAAGTTTTTTTTTTTTTTTGGATTTTTCCCCGATTTTCTCCCTAATTTAGTCGTGTCCAATTCCTCCCCGTCACTAGGGGGCTCCCACATTAAGGCTACTACTACCACTCAGCCAGGAGGGCCGAAGACTATCACGTGTTTCCTCCGAACCACGTGACGCCAGCCGACCGCATCTTTTCGAACTGCTCGCTCGCGCACCGTTGGGGGCGGCGTAACACACTCGGAGGACAGCGCCATCCGCTCCCTCTGCTGCGCAAGCTCACAGACGCCCCTGACTGGCTGTAGAGCCGTGATTAATGTGGGAACACCATGTACCTCTCATCCCTCCCCTCTGAGAGAGCTCGGCCAATCAGCTCTCTCTAGACCTCCGGCTGCGAGAGGTTACAGCACCGCCCGGGATTCGAACTAGCGATCTCCGGATGATAGGGCGAGCGCTTTAACCACTGCGCCACTCGGAGGCAGAACTATTAAAGTTTAATGGAAATGGATTAATGTATTGATTTAATGTAAGTTAAATCTTATATAGGGAGGCACGGTGGTGTAGTGGTTAGCACTGTCGCCTTACACCTCCATGGTCAAGCTCGATTCCCATCTCTGTGTGCATGGAGTTCTGTGTGCATGTTCTCCCCGTGCTTGGTGGGTTTCCTCCGGGTACTCCAGTGTCCTCATACAGTCCAAAGACATGTAGGTTAGGCTAATTGGCGTTCCCGAATTGCCCGTAGTATGTGCGTGTGGCCGGCGATGGATTGGCACCCTGTCATGGGTGTACCCTGCCTCGTGCCCTAAGTCTCCAGGGATAGGCTCCAGGCCCCCCATGACCCTCGATACAGGATTAAGCAGTATAGACGATGAGTGAGGGAGTAAATCTTATATTTATTTGGTTAAACCGTGTTTAGAAGTGTATCCCTTAACCCAAAAATGTTTAAACCAGTATGAGTTCTCATTCAATATGATAATATACAGTAGAGGGTATGTGGTGGCTGCAACACAACCTGCATCCTGTTTTATTTCTAAATTCCTTTGAATGAAAGCATCAGACACATGAGCAAATGTAACATGAATGGATTGTAAAATAAACCATCCTTCAAAAACATCTAACAATTAAAAACTAACTAGACAGAGGCTTTATGATTTCAGTGTGTTTTAAACAATCGTCTTTCACCAACAAATTGGTAAATTTGCCATGAATATAGCATATGAAAAGTTCCTCATGTTGTCTTGGAATTGCTGTTATTGACTTGTTTTTTGGGGTCCCAAAGACCCCAGTGTTGCCATAGAAGAAGAAAAAATCTAAATATTTTATGTGGGTCTGTACCAAAGATTTCAACTCTAGTATATAGAACGTAATATTGTGTGTGTGTATGTGTGTGTGTGTGTGTGTGTGTGTGTGTGTGTGTGTGTGTGTGTGTGTAAGAGAGAGAGAGTGAGAGAGAGTGAGAGAGACTCAGCTTCACCCCGACACCAGATAAAATGTAAATGAGCTAAAAAAAAACCTTTACAACAATTTATATTTTATAGCTGGGTTCTCTGAGACCCTAAATAGAAGTTACTGTACGTATAGCATATTGCAGGGATTGTTTGAAGCACAGTATCAGTGCAAAATGATTGTTTACTGGCAGATCCCACAAAATTAGGAAAGGTCATGAAGTATAGCATCATGACTGAAAACAGAACATAAGGTTTAAGACTATAGTATCACCTTCAAATTCTACGGTTTCGATTTATTTTCTAATTTCTAAAACAACACTAGAGATTTTAAAACTATGAAATAACACATGTGGCATTAAATAATTAACTAACAACCACAACAACAACAGTCAGTTGTTCTTTAAGACACGAAGGTCAGCTGTTCTGGAATAGTTCTTGCGAGAACAGTACTGTCGAGTACATTTGCAAAACCCATCAAGCACCACGATGAAACTGGATCTCATTAAGGCCATCACAGGAAAGCGAGAACAAAACGTACCACTGCTGCCGAAAAGAAGTTCATTTAGAGTTACCAGCCTCAAAAATCACCAACTTAAAGCACCTCAGATCAGAGCCGTTGTTAAGTTAAACTCTGCATTTATTCGTCGCATATACATTACTGCACAGTGAAATTCTTTGTTCTTCACATATCCCAGCTTCTTATTAGTACACTGAGGTCAGAGCACAGGGTCAGCCATTATACGGGGCCCCTGGAGCAGACAGGGTTAAGGGCCTTACTCAAGGGCCAAACAGCAGCAATCTGGTGGGGCTTGAACCGCTGACCTTCTGATCAGTAACGCAGAGCCTTAACACACTCAACCACCACATGTCTCAATATCAACTGTTCAAAGGACACCAATGGGATTGCAAGGTGTGTCCAAACTTTTGACTGGAAATTCAAGCACATACTGGTTTGGAATCTCATCATAGAATGTCTAAGAATTTCCAAGGCATTTTGGTGATGCTGGGATTTGAATCAACCTGGTGAAAGCTGGTTATGGTGACTGAGTGGTTAATATTTTGGGTTACAGATTATGAGAGTGTGTGTTCAAAGCCCCGCAGTGTTACACTGGCAGGGTTGTGTCTTTTTAAGGCGAGACCCTTAAGCTTCATCAGTTGTATTCTGCCTCAGTTACAAGCTGATTAAAAAAAAAACATCACATCTGCATTATAATTTTATAACGTGTAAACCAGTATTACAGTAATATAATAGTCTGTTCTGCATATTAGAGTAATATAATAGTTTAAACATGCTTACAGTTTTTACACTATTTTATTAGTAGTCATTGTTACAGAGTGTATTTTTGACGTTTTAGATCTTTGACCTTCATATAAAGTCTATGATGAATTAATTACTTGGAATATATGCTGGATATATTCAAAAACTTCGGCTCCTGATGATGTTTCTTCTCCTAATGGATGTCGCTAATTGAATTGCATATTGTCCGTGTTTAGCCAGTGGCCCAGACTAATTCGATTAATAATAAAAGGACAATCTTTCTTGCTTCCACTTTCCGCAAGGAAAAGAATATACTGTACGTGGATAACATATCTATCTTTCTGTTCTTACACTTAAATCCTTCCAGTCTCAGTACACTTTAACAGGAATCCCATGATGGTACAGCTTGTTCTGGTTTGTGTGTATACATAACATCAGGAGACAAGAATCGGCTGCAAGCAACAAGAGCAGCTAGACAAAACAGCAAGGGGGTGAGGGGACTCTCACACCTACAGTAATATAACTCAGGAGTCTTCGCTCTTTTGCTAGATTGTCTGGTTTCCAGGTGTGAGATGTTGTGATCGCGCTTAACACGGCTCTTTTTCACGGTGCAAGAAACAGCATAACTACAAGTAGAAGTTACATCGTATTGCTTATGTGAAACGACATTACACTAGCAGTACACCAGTCAGACCCACATTTGTGCTTTTTATTTAAGCATGTGTCTATGGCATGGTAGTCAGTCAATAATGTAAAAGTTTTCAATGCAAATAGCTTGGCAGCTTCCCATCTCACCCCTCACCTTCTGCTTTGCTCTGCACACAACCACATACATGAGGGTATAAAACCTCATTCCAACAGAAAGTGCCAACAGAAAGTATATAGCTTTCCACATTTTTTATGTTTCACACTGATCATAAAATGGATTCAAATCCCTTTTTCTCATCGTTCTACGCACAATGCTCTACGATGACAAAGTAAAAACAGATGTTCGGAGTGCTTTGGTAATTTATAAAAATAATGACTGAAATATTCCATTTACGTATCTATTCAGAAGCTTCGCTTAGTTGTCGGCTTGTGAGTGATGCTACAAGCTTGGCACAATTTTATTTTGGAACTTTCTTAAATTATTCTTGGCAGAATCAGGAAAGCTCACCGAGATTTGATGGTCAGGGTCAGTGCACAGCCATTTTCAGGTCTCTCCAGAGAGACCACTCCAGGACTTTCACAGAGTTGTTTTGAAGCCTCCTGTGTTTTTTTTTTTGACATTATGATTCTGGTTGTTGAAATATAAACTGTCGCCCCATCCTGAGATCCTGAGCAATTTAGAGAAGGTTTTCAGTCAGGATAGTTTATTCATCTGTATCCATTTTTTTTTTTCATCTATACTGCCTTATCTTCCAGTCCCAGTTACAGACAAGTATCACCACCATGATGCCCCCCAGGTTTGACTGTAGGGATGGTTTTAATAAGGTGATGCACAGTGGCTGATTTCCTGATTGCAAATAGCTAAACCTTTGTGTCATCAGACCAGAGGGTCTTGTTTCTCATGGAGAGATCTTCAGGAAGTTTATTTTATTTTATTTTATTTTTTACAGCTACTGAGAATTATGAAAATTGACTTTAGTTTTTTTGCTTAGTTGCAAATATGAAGTTTGGCATTGAGACATGTAGCTACAAACATGTTGTATTCAGTATATTATTCTTTACTATATTTATTATGGCGACAATTATGGGGCTTAGGGGTTTGCACCTTCAGGGTCCAGGTTCCATTCCCGCCTCTGTGTGCTTATTCTGTAGTATGCATGTTCTGCGTTTGGTGTGTTTCCCCCAGGTACTATGGTTTCCTCCCACAGTCCACAGACATGCCAATTAGGCTAATTAGTTTGTGAATGAGCATGTGAGTCCTCATCCAGGGTTTAATTTGCCTCCATGTCTCCTGGAATAGGTTCCAGGCCCCCCGCGACCCTGTACACAGGATAAAGCGGTATAGATGATGAGTGAGTGAGTGAGTGAGTATATTTAGTACTGTTTACTTTTCTAGTTGGTCTAGTAGTTGTGCTGCATGTTACTGCAAATATAGGCGATAGGAAAAAAAACATGTCAGTGTTCATCTTGTACCTTTCCAAGTTGTCCAGGTAGGAATGCTTCTCACCAGCTCCTGTGGATGCACTGCCTGTTGATGCTTAAAGGGTTTTGCAGAATTCGTGGTTTCTGTACTGATGATGCTGAATAAGCTTGCAAGGTCAGGGATTGAAACGCCTCTGTGTGTGACTAATCAGCAAAGTCGCTGTAAGCACAATAGAGAACGAGAGCAGCACTTTGCCTCATGGTCGTGTGTCTGCAGGGACAGAATCGACTCTGACAGCTCTGTGGGAAAGCAACGGTGTGGAGAGGGGATGGGGAACAAAGGGAGGAATTAAGTGGACTCATGTCAATGATGTAAGCTTTGACTGACCTTCCCTTAGGACACAGTGTTAAACCAAAAGGCATACATCTATACAAGCTATCTCCACTTCAGTTTCAGTCAAAAAAAAAAAGAAAGAAGAAGAAGTTCAAAAGAAGAGGTCAATCCTGTTCAAGAAACAAAAGCATTAAGTTTAGGAGCTGCAACTACAGTACTGGGTGTTTTTTTTTTTTTCAAGTGCTACAACCAAGTTCAGAGCAGTAAGAGCAATTGCGTCAACTGTAGTTTTCTTTTTATTTCATGAGGAGGATAACGAGGAATCCAGCGCGGTGAAAAATTACTTAAAATCGTTCTTTTTGCAGTTTCTTATATTTCTTTTGGTTTGGTTTGGTGCAACAGTAGCTTCGCTTCCTTACAGCTCCAGGTTTGGCATTTCAATCATGAGCTCGAGTTGCTGTCTGGTGGAGCCTTATTACTTGCTTTTTTGAGGATTCTAAACAATGGATGGCATATAACAATTATGACCTCCCAACAGTTAGCTAATTATTTTTGTTTTTACTATCCGTCATTCTGTCTGTCTATTGTAAGAGTTTTTTATATACATCACAAGAGTGTATATTAGTCCTAGAGGACCCTTGGCCTGCATATTGTCTGTGCTGCCTCAGCTCTCAGCACACCTGATTGTCTGAATAGAAGTGGGTGTGGTAGAGGAGCGAGGACACCTCTGTGAACAGGGTTGGGAAACACTGCCCTACATTACAGCACAATGTGCTTGCTTTGACCTTAGATACCTCCCATGAAGGAGAAAAATACCTCTCAGGATAATCGTGCTGCTGTTTAGTGAAGAGCTTGCTGTGACAGTAGGTCATGCAGGGATCATTAGCAAAACTCAGAACTGGGGAGACACTGATGACAAGGTCTGAGCTCCCGCTGTTCCACCCCTCTACTGATCATCGGTGTAAACAATAGGCATGGGAATCACCAGAGACCAGCCAATAATGTATTATCCTAATTCAATTCTTTTTAGACAAAATTAAACATTCACTCACTCATTCATCGTCTGTACCACTTAATCGTTTATACCGGGTCTCAGGTAGCCTGGAGCCTGTGCCAGGAGACTTGTTAGAGCACGAGGCCAGGTACAACCTGGACAGGGTGCCTATGCATCACAGGGCAACAATATTAAACATACTTAACCAATAATTAGATCCTACTACACAGGAAGAACTGTACCATCTTACTATCTCAAACGCAAACAATTATAATTTATTTAAAAAATGCTTTAAACAAAATTATTGATTTTGGAGTCAGCGTGATGATATATGAATTGCTGTAGAAAAGATTCACAACATCTAACTAAATCAATTTCCCCAATCTCTAGTAAACAAAGTGGCCTAAATGTGATTGTTAATTTTTTACAATGATTAAGTTTAAGAAAATGCTTAAAGGGGAGAGAAAAAAATGTGGCTGTAAATAAATGACCAGACCTGGCGAGCTTTGACCAGGAAATTACTCATTTAAACTCTTTTATGTATGCTTTCAAGATTTATGTTCTCTGGACCCAATGTCTGCCAGTGTTACAGCTCTGTCTTTAAAATACTAGGGCTGCTACAGTATGCAAAAGTCACAGTTCGGTACGTACCTCGGTTTTGAAGTTCACATTGCTCATATGTTTCCTGAATTATATTTTAAATACACTTATTCATCTGCCTTTTTATGCCTGTACAAATGTTATATATTTGAATATACACCAGTTAGCCATAACATTAATACCATCGTCAGGTGACCTGAACAACATTAATCACCAATATACACTGGTAAACTGGTCAGAGGATCACGGGGCACCCTAGGTGAACCCATGCCCACAGACAAACAAGGTCTGACTGGTCTGATCCCACGCAAGAGCTAATACCGAGCAAATCGGCAAAAATATAGAGCTGGTCATTATAAAAAACATGCATGGCGGTCAGCAGACACATAGGCAAAGGCCACCAACCTGGCCTCCAAACTCCCATGGTCCCAATCTGATCAATCATCCAGGGGATATGCTGGATAAACAAGTCAAAGGCACCACTCCGCAACCCACAGCACCCGAAGGATCTCCTGGTGCCAGACACCAGAACTCACCCCCAGAGACACTGTGGAGCCATGACCTGAGGGGGCAAGATCACCCCCAGAGGCAAAACGGGAACCTAAAAGTTTTTATGTTAATTATTTAATGATATGGCTGATATACAGTAAGGTGTATATAAGGCATACTATACATGACATTTGAATATTTTGCATCAAGTCCTCAGCAATATGCTGCCTGTTCTTCCAATTTTAATTAACAGCTTTCGTTAAAGCTAGACCGTATTCACTATCACCATGACTGAAGCAAATGTCCTGTACTGACCATATCTTGAATTTAATATGTGTATTATTTCAGCCCTATAAACGCCTAGTTCACTTCATGAATTTATGTGATATGAGTACAATTAGATATAATCTAAAAGTTGCAGAGTGTGTGGGATGACTCTTATTTCATATATCTTGCCTATAGGCCCAGATCCTTCCAGAAGGCCAAATGGAGCAGGATGTGGAGAGCCCCATCACAGTGAGACAGCCACGGCTGCCGAAGCAGGTACGAGACGATGTGCCTAAACAGCTTCAGGACAGCGATCGAGCCAGACGCAAGATCCAGCGCTATGTACGCAAGGATGGCAAGTGTAATGTGCACCACGGCAACGTGCGCGAGACCTACCGCTACCTCACAGACATCTTCACCACACTAGTGGACCTGAAGTGGCGGTTCAACCTCTTCATTTTCGTGCTGGTCTACACAGTTACGTGGCTTTTCTTTGGCCTCATGTGGTGGCTGATTGCCTATGCTCGAGGGGACCTGGAGCACATAGGCGACAATTCATGGACACCGTGTGTCAACAACCTGGAGGGTTTTGTCTCGGCCTTCTTGTTCTCCATTGAAACTGAGACAACTATTGGTTATGGGTACCGGGTGATCACAGACAAGTGCCCAGAGGGCATTGTGCTCTTGCTAGTGCAGTCGGTGCTGGGCTCCATTGTGAATGCCTTCATGGTGGGCTGCATGTTCGTGAAGATTTCACAGCCTAAGAAGCGTGCAGAGACATTGGTGTTCTCCACCAACGCTGTCATTTCAATGCGTGATGGGCGCCTCTGTCTGATGTTCCGTGTCGGAGACCTGAGGAACTCGCACATCGTTGAGGCTTCAATCCGAGCCAAGCTGATCAAGTCCAAACAGACCAAGGAGGGGGAGTTTATTCCCCTCAACCAAACTGACATGAACGTGGGCTATGACACGGGCGATGACCGCCTCTTCCTTGTGTCCCCGCTCATCATCTGCCACGAGATCAACCAGCATAGCCCGTTCTGGGAGATCTCCAAAGCCAGCCTAGCTAAGGAGGAGCTGGAGATTGTTGTGATTCTGGAAGGCATGGTGGAGGCCACAGGTAGGAAAAAGCACTTTTTTTTTTAATGAAAGTAAACCAGAGATTTGTGGGCTTCAAAGAAAAATAAGAGCCCTTTCCTATTTATATGAAAAGGTCTTTATGTGTAAAGGCTAGAAAATGTGGCTTTGAAAGTATGTTTTTGTGTCTTATTGAAAATCCTGCATCATGTCTGTTAGCTGCGAGTCCAAGGACTATTGAAGACCTTTGTGTGAGGTCAGATATGTCTGACCAGGGAGCGTAAATGAGATGATCTTTCATTAGCAACAGAATAAAATCCATCTGGCTGGCGGAGATGGTGTGTTGGAGAGAAACACTCTCTGCAGACAGAGATTCCACTGATTAGATGGAAAGAAAAGTCAGTGTCCTTAAAGGAGAGGAAACTACAGTACATCATGCAGCATCTTAGACACTAAGAGAAAGTTGAGAACATATACTAACTTA
Source organism: Clarias magur (assembly GCA_013621035.1). Taxonomy (NCBI): domain Eukaryota; kingdom Metazoa; phylum Chordata; class Actinopteri; order Siluriformes; family Clariidae; genus Clarias; species Clarias magur. The sequence continues at coordinate 97,725 of QNUK01000487.1, forward strand.
CTCAAAATCATGTCTTTTGGAGTATGCCGTGTGATATAAATCCAAAGAAATAAGAGTCATGACACATATATCATACATAAGCAGTATGACTAAGCCAATTCATGGAGCTTATTATTTAAAAATACGGCATAAAAGTACAGTACCTGCATTTACTGTATAGATATTTATCAACACTATCAAGATGAACACAAGCCTGCAACGCTGGTGTGGAACAGCGGTGATCAATAAGACACCTGATCTCTTCCATGGATTGCTAGTGAGACAAGAGTGTCGCATGTTAGGACAAGAAGCTCATATCCGACTATTTATTTGAATGTTGTAGTGCTTATTGTTATTGTCAATTATGCAATTGGTGAACTATTATCACTAATTGGTGTATGCAATTACAGAACAACATTTCCCATATGCTGGAGCTGGAAATGAAATTTAAGCACTATATTTGTCCGATTAAGAATATTTTTGAGTGGCTTTGAAAAGGAAGCCCACATTACAAAGTCTGAGAAAGGATGACGTCAAAATTGCGACAAATCAGATAAAAAATCAGTTGCAATAGTAGCACTGATATTAGCATTCAGTGTGAGTGGTCAAAGGATTCCCCTCTTTCTAGTCTCCGATAGAAAGTAGCTTGTGGTGCTGGGAAGCAAGAAATTAGCTGACAAAAAATGTATATGTGAAATGAAAGAAAAATATATTGTCGATATTTCTTTGATTTATTCATTATTTCTATATTGTAGAAAGTGAACGGTATAATCCGAGTCAATGCATTTCCACTGTTATAATTCAAATTTGATCAACTATACCAATATACCATTATATAAAGCTCATTTGCAAGTATGTGTCCTTAAAACTTAGTTCCTTGTAAAACTGGGAGGGAAAAGATGCAAACATTCTGATGTACATACTGTATGAACCACGCATTTTGGAGTAAATTCTATAAAAACATATATCTTGCAGGGATTACTCACAAGGAAATGATGAGCGATATCAACAGCTTGAAGGGTTCATCAGTGTTCACCCCGGCATATTTGTGGGAGTGGTTATTGCTTGATCCAAAATGTCAAAAATAACATCATCAAAGAAAGAAAAAAAATATTGTAATAAAATGTCAGTGTGGTGAGTATGATTTATGTGCTAACATTATAAAGGAATTAGTATGCAAGAAGTAAATCAGCTATCTAGTGTATGCAAAAATCCTACGTATGGTCATAGATCATTCCAGGGTGAACAAGGTTGTCTAAATAGTCGGATTAGCATTAATCCTGACTCTCATAGATCTTAACTTGCAAGGTTGTAGCCAGTTTAGGAGGGACTTTGGAGCTTGGGCCGATAAAAGCAGCAGTGCTTTAAAAAATTCCAGCCGGCAGATTCAACACAGCGCTTGAGTAATGTGGTTTTATTCCTCCAAGCATTTTAAAATTCTGACCACGTTTACAGCCAGCAGAACTCTCTCTAGATTTCTTCCACACACTTGATTCAGCTGAAAAATACGATTCATTCAAAATTGAGCACCGCTCTGTATTCCATACCTAGCGCAAGTTATTCTCAGGGCAGCAGAAGCCAGGCTAATTGGAAGCAGGAGCGTTTGACCACCTCAGATTTTCAGGGCAATTGTTGCAGATTGTTATTTTATGAAGCCTTTAGCCAGTCAAGCTTTGCTAGTGTGAGGAATGCAGATGATCTTTCATTAGCCACAAATCCGAGGCCGCAGCTGCCCGAGCTGTGAACCGCAGGTGAGGCGAAGCAGTCCTCCTGGGAGTAAACCAATAGAATGTGGAATGATCAGCATTTGAAGGAGAAACTGCAAGCTCTCATGGGCATGCTGAATTTAATGTTCTGTTGAAGGTGTTGAGTAAATGAGCTGGAGAATAAGAAATACTGTGAGTGATGATGAGGATGTGTGTGGTCCAAGTTTGAGACTGGAGAGATTGTGTAGTGGGTGGACAGCTTGAAGTTGTGGGGGCAAAAGTTTGAGATTTTATGTTATTAAACTTAGTCATGTATGGTGATATTGTTTAAGGTTGTCTCAGGACATGGATGTTTCTTATAGGAAAAAAGTTTAAAGGTCCCATATTGTACTATAATATGGCTGAAACGCCACTCAGGTGATGAGTTTTTTTCTGTGATTCACTCCTTTTCCAAACGCACCATTTTAGTGTCTATGTAAATGAGCCATGCCCCTTCCAGGTAACAGCACAACTGATATCGACAACGAGCTATGTAAAGGCATGTTCTTATATGAGGTCACATTAGAGGGAAAATCTAATTGGCTTGTTTAAGCCCTGGCCGATATAAAAATGGAAAAAATAAAAAGAACAGCAGGGATTTTTTTTTCTTCTCACATTTTGTTGTTTATAAGCACACACTGGAAACTCACACGGATGTCTAAAAATGACTAAAAAGTGAATGTTGCATAATAAGGTTTGTTAAGGGGAGTAGACTTTGAGGTCGTGAAGAAATAAGTTTAGGGCTTTGCGGTTTGAAGTTCTACAGCAAGAGTCATTAATTGGCAAAACACAACATAGTATTTCAGCGGAGCTATCCGAGTAGCAAAAAAAAAAAAACGTACAGCAGCAGAACCAATAAACAAATTAAAAACAGTTGCATTAGGATAAGCAGCGCTAGTTTTCCAAAGAGTAGGCAATTCATCACATGCATTTATGTACTGTAAATTATTTTGCTAAAGGCAGCAATAATTGGATATTAGCTCGGAAAAAGCAATTGTTTTCTTGAATTATGCTTTTTATTCCCTTTGCTTGGCGTGGTTAGTGAATTAAATGTCTGACTTGTTTCGAAAAAGTGAAAAATGATTAAAGATGAACGGACACGTCCAATTCAACGCCGTGTCTCATCCATCTCCAGTCCATAGCTGTATTCAAAATAGGTAACATGAAGCACCACAAACCATAATTATCTTATTTATAGATGTCATAGTTAATTATTAAAATGTAATAACGGTAAGGAATTTTGAGAAGGCTTGAAAAACTCTGCTGGTTTAGGTTGTTAGGAGGAACAGTACAGTCTGAGGTTGTGTAGCAGGAGGGCAGAGTTTCAGCTTCCTATTTTGGGGCAGATGATGTTGCAGTTGCTTGCTTGAGTCAGTGAGGCAAGAGTAATTCAAGTGGGTTACTCCCACAGGATTTAACAACATTCTGCAAAACCACACAAACACACACACACACACACACACACAGTCAGCCCATAGGGAACACTCAGACAAACCTACCCTGTGTGCGTTCCAGCATTTTAGAGTATGTATACATTTCCTGCAGTCTGCAGAATACTTTTAATGTGCTTTTTCTATTTCACAGAACAGATACCTGAGTGGGAATTCATTATTTATTATCGATAACACTGCCAAGCATTTTACTGCCAAATGAGCAGAATTATTGTGCTACACATGAAGGGACACGGAAAAAAGTGCATGCATGTCTAACGTGATAACAGCGTTCTGTACAATGACTGTAGTGGGGGAAACACTATGACAAAGGCCCTCGGAGATCAGCCCCAAGCGTCCTTTCAGACAGTATAGCTCGTACTATTGGTTCATTTTTAACAGATTTTAACTTCATTAAGCTATTAGGGCTGTTTGTGGTATTAGGATGTTGGGTGTTATTGACGGAGAAATTTCTCCATAACGATTTCTGAAATTGATCGTTGGTCCCTAAAAGTCTTTTTTTTTTTCATAATAACTGTATGATTTTATTAAGAACCCAAGGGTTATGTTTTCTTGGTTACTGATCATAAAGCTAGGGTTATGTTTATGTGTAGTCATTAATAATTATGTCCTCAGAAGGTCCTCACAAGAAGAGTAAGTAGCGTGTGTGTGTGTATGTGTGTGTGTGTGTGTGTGTGTGTGCGTGTGTGTGTTTTGGCAAGTCTAGACTTTTCATTCCAAGCTGCTGCTCCTGTGTGGCCTTGTTGCTGTTTTTAGACTTCATGGACAGCTGTCACGCCTGAGTCAGTCCTCTAGTTTTGTCCTCTCTTTTGTCTCCTCTCTCTCTCTCTCGCTCTCTCACACGCACACATGTTGCTAAAATGCTGATTGTACTGGATTTACTGGGGGAAACACTATGACAAAGGCCCTCGTAGATCAGCCCCAAGCGTCCTTTCAGACAGTTTTCATAAACGATGGCAAAATAATCATCTTTATTGCAGTTGTATTTTTAGAGCTAATTGTACTGCCGATGTTGAAAAAAATCAAACATACATTCATTAATCAAGAACAAAGATGACCCTCTTTGCCCCGGTGCTTTCATTCTGCATGACGATCATCACAAGCACTTGACTGTGGAACTAAATAAAGGCTGAACATGATAGATTTTTGCATCTCGGGCTGGAACAATCAGTCGAAATTTCTGCTTTTCCAGCAACTGTGGTTCTATTTTGAGTGGTTTGTGAGAGTGGTTGCTATAGAGATGGTGTTGAGAGAGAGAGAGAGAGAGAGAGAGAGCGAGAGAGAGTGAGCATGTGTGTGTGTGTGTGTGGCAGGAAAACCCACTGATGTTACACAAGTCTGTTATCTAAACAGCCCAGTACTATCACATCACATGCATTATTATCATTATTATTATTATCAAGCAATGCTAAATACTGATATAAATCTGAGCAAAGCATCTCGATCTCTTTCTCTTTTACATTTATAATATTAGAAACCTTTTCATCTCAAGCAAGACTTTAATCCGCTATCTCAGTAGTCTCTGTGTATAAAACTCGTTCCTCTTTTAAATAAAAGAGTAAGCATTGTGTAGGACACATAGAACCACAGATCACAACGCAGCGCAGTGGCTGATGCTTCCAGACAAAATCGAAATAAACCGATGATTTCCAGAACAGCTAAAGGAGCTTGGGAAGAAACCATAAGATTTCATGAGAATTTGATTTTGATTTCTTTATATCATGTATAATGTGGGAGCTTAAGTCATATCGGGGTTTTTTTTTTTATTGTTTTTGCTTTATGAATATTAGACAGTATTTTATTTTAGATGTGTCATAGGTAAAGTGGTGAATGCATATTGTTGAGAAGGAATTATATGAATGCATATCATGTTTGAGAATAGTAGCTTGTTAGAGCTCAATGAGATGGACAATTTTATAATGTCAAAACTTTAGGCCTCTTTAACATTTTACAAAGCATACATAATGTTTTTTTCACTTCATACATTGTTCCTCTTAAATGGTAACTGTTAATAAACAAGGGTTATACAATGACCAAAAAAAAAGGTTCACTAATATTTTGTTTGGCCGCCTTTAGTTTTAATAATGACATGCAATGTGGTGGCCAATGCATGTGTGAAAATGATTCCTCATGCTCCCACAGCCACTCTTTCACAAACTGAGTCCCGGAAAAAGTCTGTGCCATCAAAGAAGAAAAACTCCATATAGATGTGATACCCTGGTCATTCAGTACATTCATGTCATCAGCTGACTCATCAGCATAACGTTACTGAGCCTAAACCTGACCAACTGAAGCCACCAGAGGCTTATACACTAGGCACTATTCATGATTGCATCGCTTCACGCTTTCCCTTCTCACCCTGACGCAGCCATCACTCTGAAATAGGGTCAATCTGACCTCATTAGACCACATGACCTTTTTCCATCGCTTCAAAGTCCTATGTTTATGCTTACTAGCAAATTGAAGCCTTTTTTATTAGCCCTTATTAAACCGTGATGTTATTAAGGCCAGACCCAGGTTTAATCCCAATCTTGAGAGATATTTTCGTCACATTGTGTGTGTGGAAACGCTCTTACTTTCACTATTAAACATGGCTGTGATTTCTACTGACCATTCTCCATACATGATTTTTATTTTTCCAGAAAACATTTCATCCCCTAAAGGTACATGGATGAGGGGGGGGGAATCCTTTGAAGGAAAAAACAATTTTGGAAGAAAAAAAAAATCTAAGGAATAATTTAAAAACGGGACCTGGGAGCGGGGGAAAAAACGAGACCACGTGACTAATACTTCCGGATCAATTTTCCAGCGCCAAAATATGCAAAGGGCAAGCTCCGAGTACAAACTGAGTGTCTTAACTGAATATATTTTGGGCCAAGTTGAAAGTAAAACTCAGCTACTCAGAAATTCTCTCCATACCTGTTTAACAACGCACGTGTAACTGTAATCCGAGTATTGTCGTTCCCGTTTGCTTCTTCTTTTCCTTTATTTTTTTAGCGGTTGGCGGCCAGCTTTTAGGTGCTTTACTGACACTCACTGGACTGGATCGGTAACATGCCCCTTCCCGGTCATGGATCAAGTTTCTCATTACTGCCATCTGCTGAACTAAATTGGTAAAACTGAGAGTTAAGTTTTGCGAGATCTCGGAAAATGTTCGCGAGATCTCGCAAAACTTGACTCGGATCCAGGTTTTTTTTTTTTTAATAATTCACCTCATACGCCCAATCCCCCCGCCACCCCCCCCCCATTTCCCCACCCATCTCCCTTTTTTCCCCTCCTTTTTCTTCAGAATTTCTTTTACACCCATGTCCCTCCATTTCAGCATAATTTAGCACTAAATTTTTCATGTGTGTTAAACCACTTATCCACCCCACCAACCCCCCCCCCCCCCCAAAAAAAATAAATTAATAAAAAATAAATTTATTCCAGTAATTGCAGATCTCCTTAATTGTTTTCTTTGCCCAACAATTTAACCCTTTTTAAACACAGACCATTTTTTTGAAGAAGCCAGATAGATTAATACTGCATTCTGGACTCTCCTACAGATATTCACACCCATACACACACACACACACACACACACACACACACCTAACATGAACAAGACATTAATTTCTTATGTAGGTGCATCTGTGAGGTCGCAGGAAATCTCTCTTTCGCTCTCTCTCTTTCTCTATGTAGTATGTACTGTACAACCTTGTGAAGCATAGTTATAATGTGGAGAACATGGGCGAGTACAAAAAGTTGAGGACAGAGCCTTATGAATCATTTCTCTTTGACTTGAACTCTCTCTGCTGTGCGTTTTTGAAATTGAGAAGAGCAAAGACATTTTCTGTGGCTAAGGCTTTGGAAGCGTGCCTTTGTATCTCTGATGAACATGAGGATGTGTCTGAGACTGATGAATGAACTTGAAGGCATGAATTTTTTTTTTTTACTGTATTCCTTCTGAAGGAACTCAAACTAATCAAGAGTTGTTTCACGTGTATCAGACACCTTCACATCTAAAACTGGAAAACTGTCATAGCCTCTATTCCCTATGCGAGAGATAGGGCGGTATACAGTCAAATTGCTTCCATGTATTACTACTTAAGCCGCCAAGCATAAAAAAGATTATAACTGTGTCTTTTAAGTCACACCTCCAGGAATATATTTTTGAGATATACAGTAGAATGATAGATACAGAGCCAGACCTAACCTTCAAAATTCTACTAATTAGGATCCCTCCTACCTGTTTCTACAGACACACAGTAACGCCTGACACCCCACCGCTCTCACTACAATACTCCCACTTATAAAACAGCTTGCCTCGTATGTTAGTGAATAAACAGACCAAGCAGAATGAGGTATAAATAAGCCCTAACTGTTGTTGTTGGTCTTTTGCCTGCTCCTGGGAAGGGGTCGCCACAGCGGACCATCCGATCCATACACGAGCTTGACACAGGTTTTACACCGGATGCTCTTCCTGATGCAACCCTCACATTTTATCCAGGCTTGGGACCGGCACTGCATACAGTGGCTGGGGTTTCCCAACTGAGAATATATATAAACAAACAATATATTAAAAATATTAATTAGATATTCTATATTTTTATATTTAAATAGAATCTTCACATGATACACTTTGTGTTCCCTCTACAACCTTGGCATATGAGCGATGCTAGACATGTGCAGCTGAAATATGCATAAAGTTTCATCATGATTAAATTGATTTCCGTTTGTGAAGCATTAACAGGATTTTTAACATTTTTTTTTGCGATGCGATAGGACGCTAGAGATACCGTGTTTCATTGTAACACTGCGCAGTACCGTACTATGCTGTGATGCTGCACAGCATGGTTGAATCAGAAAATGTTCTAACTAAAGGAAGCCTTAGTTGTCATTTTCTGAAGCTTCCACTGTGCTACATGACTAAACCTCGAATGAGAGACAGACTAGGCAGGCTAATCATTGTCTAGTATTAGAATTATGTCTGGCCATGAGGAGTGCCATCACATCCATTTTGCCTGCACTGATTCTAACTGAGACATTTTGGTGCATGCAAATATGAACGGGTTTCCGTGTGACGCACAGCGCGGTTATCTTTTTTTTGAGCTGATATTCGAAACACTGTTGCATGTAAGGCTGACAAGCACGACACAGCCAGAAGAAAACGCAGCAACCCAGCTACATTAGCAACAGAGGCAGATGCATACTGCAGCCTAACATCTGGCTTTAACTTGGAAACTACTGGTTTACCAGAATGCTAAAGGGTAATTACATTTCATGCTCTCAAAATGTGACCAATGCCAGTCACTTTGGCGTGAAGGGAAAGGACTTTATTATTTATTGTGCGGGGAACAGCAACAGCAAACATTTTGAATTTTAATACTTGTTTGGTATTGACCCTTGAGCCATCCATGTCCTCTCTTGTGTCGGAAATATAGAAGCTGGCAATCCTGAAGGATGATGGAAATAGATGCATTAAGCAATCACTCTTCTATACAGTCCATGTTTATAAATAACTGTTAATGAATGTCTTGATGCTTTCAAAGGAAAAGGTCAGTATATAAGCTCATGAAGCCTGCAGATAAATGTGTGGGCCACCTCTGTGGTAATGAAGGTCATGCCGTCTTTGATGGTTGGACCCGTGACCTCAACATGACTTGTGGCACATTTCTTCAGATCGTCCTGCCTTGGCAAGAAACCTTTAAAAGGAAAAAGGTCAGGATGTTGGGGAGTACTGTATATGAAAAAAAAAAAACAAGCCAGGACATCGAAACGAGCTCAGTGAAAAGAAAACCAGGAAGGTGACTTCATCTGTCCTTGCTTTGGTTGACACCACTGCAGTTGTGTCCTACAGCCTCAAGGAAAACAGGAAAATGTCCTCTTAATGAGAACGTGCATAAAAATGAATATGAAAGACAGGTTAGACCATTTTGTGAACTTTGCACACTGACCTGTGTGTGTGTTTTTTTTTTCATCATGTCTATATGCATTTACAAGTGCTTTTGTCAGTTGGTGTGAAATCAACAGTAATTGGAACAGTGGCAAAATGAATCAGATGAGAATTTTCTTGGAGCAGTTTGGTCAGCCTCGAGAGACGAGTGAGCATCTTTCCAGATCACAACTTGAGTCTTGCCTTTATGACTGCAAAATGTTACATCCTGTATCACCTGCAGACCGACAACAACATCGACACAAAACCTGGCCGTTATACAGAACACACCATATGTTTTATTAAGGGTGCAAACCCAATGAGGTGCATAAAATTGTGATTAGCTCTTTGATTGAGGATTTGATGCTCATTTTGTCTGTTGAGTATTTGGGTTGTGAATTTGAAACAAATACTTATCCCTGTTCTTAAAAACATAATGTAGTGTATTGTAATACAGTAGTATGGGTTGTGACCTATCTACCCATTCCCCAGTGCATACATCAAGGCTTCCAGGGATACAGATGGTGTTTGATATATGGCTGTGTCCCGAGGAAAAATTGGTGCTGTTTAATGTCCATTTTAAGCATGGGTGCAAAGCGAGACGGGGTTCAGCTTATTTTTGGAACATATATACCCTTGAGTGATACACATCACTCTGGTGTCAGATGCACCTCCTGGTTTCAAAAATAGTGAGAGTAAATTGATTTTTTTTTTTAGAGCAAGCCAGAATTAGTTGTATAAAATATCATGTTCCACTGCTTCGGGTGCAAAAAATCGGAAGAGTGTTCATGAGCACATACTTTTTTGACGGTATACGATTGAATCAGACAACATTCTAAGCTAAAAGAAGGTGGTTGAGGTTATAGTTATAGCTGCTAGTCAGTTCGCATGGCTAATTTATATTACTTAATATAGGGAACTAGCTGAACCTTTTTCAGATCCATAAATCCTTCCTTCCATCTGGCTGGACAACACCTCAAATGTTGAAGTTTTAAACATTAGAAGACTTTTATGCTCTCGATGGCTTTCTAGTAAAATGCCTTAAGTTTCTGTGAGATATATATACAGATCCAAGCACTGCAGGCTTGACTACCACTTAGGATCATTTAGCATATGGACAGGTTGCCAAGCCATAATGATCTTCTAGAGTTACACCATTCGGATGTGTTACTTTAGCCAAATAGCATTACCTGTCTGAAGTGGATAACATTATAGCTAATATCAATCTGATTCTTCAATTAGATTCTACAATCAGATTATATTCTATATTCTCAGGATGTATATGTATACATCAACATTAACACATTAACGCATGTGATTAATCTAGGAGTTTTAATGCATTATTATTTTTAAGTTTGACCCTAATGGCTTTCCGTGCTTCACTGCTGCATGTGATAATGGCGCGTTTAATACGGATAATAAGATGATGTGAAACATCACCAGGTGTGCTGAATGGCAAGTTTCATTATAAAAAGCTTCTAGATTGACTTGGCTACAGTCGCTCGATAGTTCAGGACTGGAATTTCCTACAAGTCTACCTGAGCCTCCAATAACTACCTGGACTCCATATTAACATCAATTAACAACTATTATACTGAACTGCCTGCTTAAATAATTCTCTTGATTGTGTAAAGCTGCTTTGCGACAATGAAAATGGTTAAAAGCGCTATACAAATAAAATTGAATTGAATTGAATAGATGGATGTTTGGATAAAACTGAAGTTGTGTGCTTGAGCTACCCACAATGGGAACTTAATTTACAAAAAATTTAATACATGCGCATGGTGGCTCAGGTGGATAAGGCTCTAGATTGTTTTTTTTTTTGTTTGTTTGTTTTATCTGAGGACCGTCGGTGGGTTGCTATACCCCATAGTATCCCGCCACTGTATGATGTTTGAGATATTATAAAACTGCATAATCTGTTTCCCCTAACCAGAGAGACTCTCACCAACAATTTGTCCTCTTTTGAACTCTGATATGTCACCCATATTGTTGTGTGCATTGCAATATTTTAAGCAAAACTGTGCTATTACTCTGCTAATTAAACCTTCACACTCTGCTCTTATGTGCAATCAATGACGACTGGCCACCAGACTGGTCAAATTTAGCCATGAAACCTCCAACACTAAATTGGACAGTGTTTCAGTGTCATCTATATATATAAAACCTCAGAATATAATCTGATAGAATATAATGTATAAATTGTCAGGCATATAGCACAGGTATAAATGTTGGCCATTGCCTCCATATCCTTTTACCAGGCTTCAAAACCAAATAAAGTAGTTCTGAGTAAACCACATGTTTTGGGAATTAAGCTATGTAAAAGTTCAAGCTTTAGTCTGTAAAGCAATGCGTTTTGTATGATTTCCCGACTTTCTTGCCTGAGTGTTCATCCTAACACAGTCAGTCTCTTACACAGTACTATCACAGTCAGTTCCAGTACACTTACGTCATATAATAACTGCATCACGCAAAGATGTGGCCTGTGGAAGTGCAGATGTTGCGGTGAGGTGTGATTGTGATTTTGAGGCAAAACGTGACAGATCATTATTTATATATGAATTATCCTAGACAGAGATTGCCTGCTGTAAGGGTTGTATCTGCTTTCCAAAGCCTGGAGAAACTGTGAAACTGAAAAGTCTTGGTGGATCATGTGTACATGGCTGGCTCCTACTTGAGTAAAGCAACTTGGCTGTGGTTAAAAGCTGTGTCCCAAAAAATTGTAAAGAGCAAAAATATAATCTCATACTAGGGCATACTAGGGCTCCCAAGGACCCGAGATGGAAAAAAAAATGTAGAGAGTGTGCCAAAGATGCCATAATTTAATGTTTTAAAAATTACTTTAAATAAGGTTTAAAAAGTTAATGTTAATAATAAGAATGACAACTTTAATTGCTTACCTACATAAACCAGTACCAAATAGAGTATTTTCCTTGAAAAGATTGTTCAGTCTGTGTAAGTTTGGTTGTCATATGCATGACTAATCTTACAAAGCTAGCTAATGAATAAATCAGAAGAACTTGTTATTACAGTCGTAATGACCTAAATATTGTATAAGTAACAAAATAACAAGGATAACTTGTTAATTATGGCAATCTTTGTAGTAAAACGTACCTCAGAATGCCCTCTCATGTTTGATGGAGCTCTTAATGGCTATAGGGAGGCAAAACAGACCTGCATGGATCTGTGCATGGCTAATTAATGTTAACTACACTGCGTACTATGAGAATATGTTTATATTAATGAACTATAAATGATTCGATTCTAAACAAAGTCCATTTTATTAAGAAATGTACAATCATTGAAGAGACTCTTTTTAGTTGAAACAAGTACTTTGAATGCCTAGAAGAAAAAATGTCATTAAAAAGGAGTATTCTGATTCAGTAATAATTAAGTGAAGTCTAAATACACAGTACAATTTAGTACATCCCTGTCCGTGACAAATATGGGAACCAATGAAGACCATTACATTGAATCTGACAAAGCGAAGAATCATCATTTCAAACAATGGCAACACACCAGAAATATCTTCAGCTATTATATGAGCTAAGATTATTTTTAGGCCTATAATTACAACTGTGTATGGGTGGACTTATTGTATATATTGTTACCTTAACAGCTTCCTATATGAAAACCACACTTTCTCTTACTGAGGAAGACAAACTGCATTCCACAGCACAAAACAGGCTCTGTGTGAAGCACATGTTTTGGGAGGTACAGTGTGGCTTTCACGCTGCATAAATATGACAACTTCTTGACAGCAGTACTATCTCACCAGCACAATGGATTATTATTCAGCAAAATTGTATCACGCTGCTTTAGGATGTGGCCCATGACTAAAGAAAAGTAGTTTTCTTGGTAGTGAGACTCATTGCTAGTGTAGTGCTGACTTAAAAGCTAGTTGGGAAATTTACCCAATCCTTTGAACAATGCAAGGCCTAAAAATCATACAGACAGTATTTCTAATCTTTCCCATTTATACAGTATCAGAAATGGTCATGACTTTGAAATTAGCATCTTATTTAGATGATTTCACCCAAAGGTGATACAGATGAGCAAACAGGAACTGTAGACCTAAATCTAAGTGATTTTCAAATACAGCAAGTGCTCTAACGATACAAAAATACAAACATGTGGCCCCCGAGTGGCAGAGCAGTAACAACCTGGAGGAAATTCCTGATGCATGCAGTCAGTTGATGCTGTATCCTCCCACAGCTGGGTGCCTAGAGTGAGCTGATTGGCCGAGTTTTCTCAGAGTGGGTGGATGGGAGACACTTAGCCCACTCACATCAATCATGGCTCTACAACGAATCCCAGGCATCTGTGAGCTCACGCAAGTGTAAGGAGCGGACAGCGCTACGCATTTTTTATCACGGAAGTTAGATCACATGTCATTAGATGTACATTGTCACATGTGTGCAGTGCGCATGCTCTGCAAGTGCTGTACAAGCCCAGCATGGAGCGAGGTGAAAAGGTGGCAGACATTGCTCGTTCTTTTAACATGAATCATTCAACCGTTAACACTGTACTGTAATATACTGTGTAAAGCCAATTGTGTTAGTATTCTAGTACCAAGACAATGCTTGTTGGACTTGTGAACAAATTGGACTTATGAACAAGTTCTCAGAATAAAACTTGTTCATATGTAGGGGACAGATGATGTCTTATATTGTCCAGGATTGTCCAAGACCTATGAAAACGTTCATCTTATGGTGCAGGAACACTCTAAGAAATATTTAAAAAATACTTCTGTAAATAATGTTGTTCTGTAAATTACTTTTTACATCCTGGGGATGTAACAGGAAAGGTAACAGACCATTTCTGACATCAAACAGATGTGGCAAAAGAGGAAACTTGAAAACGCTTGGAAAATATGCAAAATTCCACACAGAAAGCGTTGCTCATTAATAGGACTAGAATAATAACCTAGTAGCTCCTGAATATTTTTGCCCTGCATAGCAGCACAGATGCACTCGCTTAGACATGTTGGTGATAAAGTAGCTGCTTGTTTTAAACAGGAGGAAGTTAATTCAAAGGTGATGAGTTCAAAGACTCATGGGGCAAGATGATTTAAAACATTTTATACGTAAAGGGGAAGAAAAACCCATTCAGCAAACATATCAGTTGATAACCGATGAACAAAGGAACACTTTTGGATTATTTAAAAATCTGGATATTCATGGTCTTTAAATTTCACTCTAGAGAAAAAAAAATATGGCAAAGTAAACAAATGAATTATGCCTTTAATAAATGTCTTTCAGACCGCATCAAAAAACCGTTTATGGTCAGAAGATGTACTTGGTATTTTGTATGCGCATAACTGTTGTACTGTACATAGAGCATTGTTATTACTAATGCTATTGTAACATTATGGCGTAGTGGTTAGCTCTGTGGCCTTGCACCTCCAGGGTCCGGGTTCGATTCCTGCCTCAGGTCTGTGTGCATGGAGTTTACATGTTCTCCCTGGGCACTTCGGTTTCCTCCAACAGTCTAAAGACATGCAGGCTTTGCCACCCGGTCAAAGGTGCACCCCACCTCATGCTCCCTTGGCAGACTTGCCCTAAGGGTTATGCAAAGTGATTTAACATTGAGCTGAGCAGATGAAGGTCAATGACTTTGCTCGGGAAACTAACAATAGCAGCTTGGTTGTACTAGGATAGGATTCTCCAACATTTGATGAGTAATTTAGAGCTCTATCTAGTGAGCCATCACTGCCAGGATTCGCCATATTATCAAGAGATTCTGAGTTCAAAGTCAGCTGTGGCCAGGAGTTGAAGAGAAGAAAGATTGGCCAGGCTCTCTAACCAATCTATGAGCTAATGTATGCGGAAGAGGGCGTTTATTGCTTTCCTCCAAGTGTTCAGCTGTCCCAGTGACGTAGCGTGAGTAGCATTTGAAAAAGATGTGCTGACGTCACGTGTCTTGGAGGACACACGTACAGGACTTCAGTGTTTCGTGACTTTGGTTTGACATGCTTGAAAACCCTTGAATGTGGCTGAATTAAAACAATTCTGCAAAGAAGAGTAGGCGATGTGAAAGTCTTATCGTCAGTTATCGCAAACACTTAATTGCAGTTGCTACACGTCCAGTTATTAGGTTTAGGGCGCCATTTAAAAAACGAATTGCCCCCTAAACCTATAATAACTAAATGAAATCTTCATTTAAAATCTGCATTTGCCCGGGTTATCTATGTGTAATATACAATTTTGTTTGATGATCGGAATCATGTAAGGTTTGACAAATGTGCAAAATAATAAACATTCAAATATATATTTTCAGCACACTGTAATTATGCGAACATAAATGTAAACGATCAAGAAATGCAAGTAAACTTTTTGCATCGTCAATCCCTGGACACAGTCAGTCTGGTGAAGGGAAGAGTGAGAATGACAAGAGTGTGGAGTTAAAGTAACAATCCTCCATATGGTGAACCTGAAGCAGGAGATGAAACTGTATATCAGATAGTTTTTTTTTTTTTTATAATTCTTACAACATCTGAAAAAGTCCTCCAAACAGGGCTGAAAAATATTTTAAGCATGTGAGAAATGCTAAGTGAATGTTAATCCTAAATTTCCTAACACCTCCTTTAGAACAATTAGTTCTGGCTTTGAGAATGAAATCTACAGGAGAAAAAAAAAAAAAAAACCTCTGCAAGAGTAATTTGAATAATTAAGATGTTCCCCTTGAAGCCCCTATGAAAGTTAAGTGTTGTACTTGTTGTTGCACTAAAAAATAAACTGATTTTTTTTTTCTAAATTCATTTTTCCTTGCATGCATATTACATCATGCACATACATCATGTGTGTTACATCATCATGTCACCTGTCTGTTTAGGTGTATGTGGTGGTCGGTTGTAGTGCTTCAGGAATGTTCATTTACTCATTTCCATGCTACCTGAAGGGTGTAGGGTCATGTGGGGTGTGGTGCCTATCCCGTCAATTTCCGCACAAGTTGAAAGACACCTTGCATGTGGTGCGGATGCTTTGCAGGGAACACGCTGACACACAATTACATATAAAAATCCCACGCTACAGGAAATTTAGAAGCATCAAACAGCCTGTATGTATTTGGACCGTGAGCAGAAACTGGAGCATCTAAAAGGAAACCCACAGAGCATATGCAAGCCACATGCACATGGATAAGGGCAAAATAACCCCCAACCCTGGCGGTGCAAGGCATCCATGCCTAACCGAGCCACTATTCCCCAACTTGAAATAATGTTGTGGATTAATTTATCTTTTTGTTGTGTATATGTAGGTATTCAGTATAATTAGCCATTGCGCAGTCTCATATGATCAAAGAAGGGCTTGTTATGAATCTGAATTCAATGTATCGATGAATACATGCAATGACATTTTAATATTCTTTATCTTTTTGTTTTTCATCTATCTTTTTTCACATTTTTTCAGCTCTTCATCTAGGAAAGTACATTTTATACATCTATACAATCCAGCCGCATCTTATTACACCCATGGATATTGATGCACATGCCATACACACATCCAGTTTACACATTCACACACACACACACACACACACACACACACACACACACACACACACATATGCTGGCAGTCAACTGGAACAAGGGTGCAAAAATAACAGCTGGCAGCATCTTCCATGGTTGACCTATCGCTATGGCGATGAAAAAAGGGGAACATGCCACGCATACTATATGTCATTGTAAAGTGACCACATACACCCAGAGGTGGGAAAACATTCTGTGGAAACGGGAAAAGCAACAGCGTCTCTACATAATTCATGCATTCATCACATTCACCTCGCAGCCAGTGGCCTTTTGACACCTGCCTCGTGTTCTCCTCAGCTTGCACAAAAACACAAAAAGGAGTTCATTCCTGTGAGTGTGAGTGTATAGCTGCAGAATTTGCATTGATCACGAATTAATGTATGAATGAATAAATGGATGGATTGATGGATGACAAACGTGCAGATAAACAGTACATAATTAATGATACGAAACAACCGATCATTACGGTTATAATGTTTGAGTAAAATAGTTCCTGTTACTCTGTGCTGACTGAAATAGATGGCAGGAGAACTCATATGGCGTGCATGTGTTCGCCTCTGATAACAGAGGGAGCACTGATCATTCCTTACACTGACCCTTCTCTCACTGTTCTCTGCCAAGCTTCTTTCACTCCAGCAGCGCAGGACACTAATCCTCAAACCATATTTTCCCGGCTTAGCATCGTCAGCCTGCTGATCTAGGATCAGCTCTTCCTCGCCTTCTAATCACATTCACCAGGATATAAAGGGCAAAAACTGCTCCTGCATCAGCCAGCTGAGTGTAAGGAGTGTGCATACATACTGTATGGTACTACAGTGTACAGGATCCTGATTTAAACTGAACGCCAGATAAATTGACATCATTCGAAGAAACGTTTCCATTTTCATGTGTGGACTGAGCTGCTGTTGAGTTAGTATTGTCCAAAGTTAATGAGTTTCAAAGCTAGTTCTAGTTCTACGATACACAGTACAAGTATGTGACATAATACCTTGATTTTCTTGTATACTGTCAGCAATACAGTAGCACTGGATAGACAAGAAATGTTAGATGATTAGTATGTTTTTTATTTTCATATTTGTTGACAAATAAACTGAAATTTGGTGGCACAGTGGTGTGTTGGTTAGCACTGTGGCCCCACAGCTCCAGGGTTGAGGGTTCGAGTCTTACCTTTGAGTCTGACTTGGTTGGTTTCATCCCATAGTTCAAAGACATGCAGAGTAGACTAACTGGCATTCCCAAATTGCCCATAGTGTGTTCTTGTGCCGTGCAATGAATTGGCACAACATCCGGGGTATACCCCACTTTGTGCCCCCCTTGTGACCCTGTATAGGATAAACACTGTAAAAAATAAGAGAATGAGTCAAACTAAATTTGCTTACCATGCCATTTATCCTGTGTAGGGCTGCAGGGGTGTTTAGCTCATCTTTGGGAACTCAGCGCACAAGACAGTAGACACTCTGGATAGGATGCCAATTCATTGCAGGGCACAGGCTCATGCAAATTCACACATCTTGTCAATTTGGAAGCACTAGTCACCCTACAGTGCATGTCTCTGGAATGAGGGGTCAGTCAGAGCCCCTGAAGGAAACCAGAAAAGCATGAAGAGAACACGCACACAGACTGAAGGAAGTAAGATTCAAACCTGCAACAATGGAGATGACGGTGCTAATCACTAAGCCACCACATTTTAGCATTTTAGATCTTAAATATTAAGCACAAAATCATAATATGGATTGTTTTTTAGATAGCTTATTGAAGCATATTATGAGTAAAGATGAATAATTCATCATGCTGACTTTATTTTGTCATCAGAATGCCCAGTGGTACTAGTCAGTTTTAAAGGTGACGACAAAGAAATGTAATATCACAAGTAATATGAAGCACATTGCTATGTTTTTCTTTTTTCACCACAACCGACTTTCATAATTCAATAAGAAAAAAAAACATTTCATGACTACATCTTTCAGGATTAAAGTTTAATCAACAGGATCGTAGTTGAGATTTCATGATTTCAGAAGTTAAAGCACTGTGCAATGTGAACTGCACTATGAAGTTAAGCCTTTTTTTTTTTTTTTTTAACTCGGCACATGTTTAACCCTGATGATGGTGTTCTTGTGCTGAGGGTAGTTTTGTGTACCGATGCTGTAATTTCGTGTAATTGTGTAATTGCATTTAATTACGCTGAGGTAGGTGGACATCTCTGTGTGAGATTGAATAGGTTGGTTATGGCCCATGTGTGTGAGTCTGTGTGAACATGTTTTTATATCTTTGCACAGACTGGCATATCTGACTTGACCTTGTGGGGAGATTTTTGGCTCCCAGTGAGGAAGTTAAAGTTTTAAACAAAGAAGTTTCTTTTTGGTTGCTAAGGCTAGAGATTTGTGTGTGTGTGTGTGTGTGTGTGTGTGTGTGTGTGTGTGTGTGTGTGTGTGTGTGTGTGTGAGAGAGAGAGAGAGAGAGAGAATGTGATAATGATTAAGATGACCAAAAGAACTCTGTCTCTCTCACCTCTAAATCAGTATTCATTGTTCAGGGATGTGTTGAACACCGTACACACACATACACACACACACGTCTTCCTGGTAAATAATTGCCTCTCTGTATCTCTGTGATAAATGGCCATTCAGACTCTCCGCGAGCTGCACGCAAGACTCTATCACTGGATTGCTTTACTAAGCTTACACAATGACAGATAATAGGTTATGTGGTATCAGTGCAATTCTATAAAGCATCAAAAAATGAACATTTCCCAAAATACATTTAATTATCAGTAGATTAACAGATGCTCATGCACTGTGGCTTCGCACCTCAAGGGTCAAGGGTTCGAGTCCTGGTTCGGGTCTGTGCACGTGGAGGCTGCATGTTCTCCCTGCGCTTCATCAATCTCCTCCCACAGTCCAAAGACATGCTAATAAGGTGTGTGAGCGTATGCATGCTTGTGCAGGGTGATGGACTGGCACCCTGCTTAGTGCACTGGGATAGCGCATTATAAACAATAAGTGTGCCTGTTTCTATTTGAAATTCAAATTTTTTTGGTTATGATGTAGCTGTTTATTTTGTACTTTTG
The DNA here is from genome assembly GCA_013621035.1 of Clarias magur. Taxonomy (NCBI): domain Eukaryota; kingdom Metazoa; phylum Chordata; class Actinopteri; order Siluriformes; family Clariidae; genus Clarias; species Clarias magur. The sequence continues at coordinate 117,409 of QNUK01000487.1, forward strand.
TTCAGTTAGTGTAAGCCTTGCAGAATTGCACCGTGTTCATCAGTGCATTTTTTTTTTCTTGACAGGAATGACCTGCCAGGCTCGCAGCTCGTACGTGGCCAGCGAGATCAAGTGGGGCTACCGCTTCATGCCTGTGCTCACGCTGGAGGATGGCTTCTATGAGGTCGACTACAACAGCTTCCATGAGATATACGAGACGAACACACCGAGCTGCAGCGCTCGCGAGCTGACCGAGATGAGCGCACGGTCGCGCCTGCCACTCTCCTGGTCCGTGGCGAGCAAACTGAGCCAGCAGGGCCTGCTAGACTCACGCAATGACGAGGAGGAGCAGGAGAAGGAGAGCAGAGAGACACAAGAGCAGGAACGCAATGGTGACATCGCCAACATGGAGAACGAATCCAAGGTGTAAAGTCGAGCGAGCAGGCCAGAGCAGAGCAGAGAGTTTGTTTCTTCCCTCTCCATTACACAACATACATTCTCAGACATCCTCAACAGAAATATAGCACAATACCACGTAAAAGGCACTTGTACAATACATGATGAATAATGCAGTAGATCCAGTAAAATAGTAGCGTTGAATTTCAATATTTAATAAAAAATAGGCGGGAAATCCTTAGAAAACTGTAAGAACATTAAAAAATATATAGAACAAATGTCTTGCATCCAATCATCTGCTTCCAAGTTTGTAACTTGTTATAAAATGACTGACAGTATCTGCAATATCTCAGACGAGTGTATTGTGACAATTTGTCATGCCGATATTATATCGTCATAATGCCCAGACATTATCCTCCGTGTCTCTATCTAAGGGCCATGACACACCAAGTTGACTGACAGCCAACTAAAGCAGAATCCAGTATACATGTGGTATTTGTGATTTGTGTCCAGTTGTGACATCAGTACGATGCACCAGACTAAGAAGCAAATCCTACATTACAGTGCTCTTACATTATCTCTTCAGTGATAAACAGGCACCAGGGGATTGCTTCATTATAAAATAAACCGAATGTAATTCCATGCTAGATTTCCTTACATTTTACTTGCATTAATGCGTTGCGGTCATGCCACACTGAAATGTACTGTAAACACTGTCCGACCACAGTCTGAAAGCACCAGGTTGCAGGGGGAGGTTCGCATCTATGTATTGCTGTTTGTACTTTTACATGCATGGACTGTACATAGACTCCTATAGTTTTCTCATGAAATGTGTGCACAAAAACAAGTTACATTTTGTGAGCAAGTAGGGTTCAGCTGTTAATACATTATTAATATTTTGATGGTCTTTCTTGAATTTTATTGGATTTATAAGCATCAACTCGTCCAGGCATTGAGTCGAAACAGATCTGTGAACAGAGCGAAGACTTATTCAGAAAGCCCATGTTGATTAACGCTTTGCTTTAAATCAAACGTAATTCCATTTATGCATTCATGGCAAAAGGAATGATTTCACAATTCCTAGATATCACAGATGGCCTCTGAATTATCAGAATTATCTTCTTTTTTTTTTTTTTGATCTTTCCCCGATTTTCTCCCTAATTTAGTCGCGTCCAATTCCTCCCCGTCACTAGGGGGCTCCACATTAAGGCTACTACAACCACTCAGCCGGGAGGGCCGAAGACTATCTCGTGTTTTCTCCAAATCACGTGACGCCAGCCGACCGCATTTTTTCGAACTGCTCGCTCACGCACCGTTGGGCGCGGAGTAACAGCGCTATCCGCTGCTTTCGCTTGCGCGAGCTCACAGACACCCCTGATTGGCTGTTGAACCGTGATTAATGCGGGAGCCCTAAATACCTCTCGGCCAATCACAAGAGCAGGACCTCCGGCTGCCAGCGGTTGCTGTACAATATACGGCAAGCACTTTACCACTGCGCCACGCGGAGGTCACCAAAATTATCTTTAAGGTTTTTATTTCTAGGTATTCTTAAAGATGAGTCTATTTAACTCTCAAAATAAGGAAACTTTTAAATAGTACTTCTTTTTATATTTGCAGGTCTGTGCAGTTTCTTACAGACTTGTTGTTACTTTAGTCCTACTGCATTAAACCTTTAATCACGTAATAATTCATAATTAGTACATAATTTACCAGGACTGTACCAAGAGTGATGCAAAAGTAGGCATTGAAATTGCACATGTTGGTGGAGTAAGTCTCCAGCTAGTCTCGAACGCAGGGGTTGAATCCTCTTTAAAATCCTGTTTGTCAAGACTGATGGTCTCCCACTGCATGGTTTGTCATTCCCCTTCTTTAAACTGTGGGCATTGCTCTTGTCAGAGGTTTCATCTCTGTAAACATTCTGTATCACAGTCAAAAGGCGTCAAAACCGCATCAAAAGGGCATTTTCAACTCAGATTCTAGAGTTGGGTTCGAAGATGGCACAAATGCATCGCTTGGGATGGAGGCAGAGTTACTCTACCAACATGTGCAATTTGACAGACCCATGTCAGTTAATATATATATATGTATATATATATATATATATACATTTTTCCTAAAAAAGAACATACAAATTGTTGAGAATTTTCTCACCCTGTTTTTAAGACGATAAACATTCAGCAGTGTAATTCCTGATATGTTTAAGGACAGCGACATGCTGACGTTCTTGTTTTTGGTTTCTGTTACCAAGTATATTTGTATCAGTATATATTTCTGTGTGTCATGCATCTAACAAACATAACATGTATATTCTTCCAGAGTGTATATTTGCAGCTGGTCGCATTGTGCAAAAGCCTTAAAAGCAAATGCATGCATTATGCATGAATGATGCTGTCCTTAAGCATGGCAAGAAGTTTACTGATAAATCTCTATCCAGTACCTTACTTGCAGGAAATTGAATAACATACTTACTTGAAAGATCCAGCAGGTGGTGATATTACCCTGTTACTCACTAAACTTGGAATAAGAAAGAATAAGGAGGAAAGAGCAGAACAGTCATGCCTAAACGTGTGACCGCTTTTGTTTTGTGGTTTCCTAATGTATCTACATCAAATCATTAACCACTTTTTTGATGGCTGAAGATACTGAAATGAACATTGCTTTAAGCTTCGAGGTCCAGAAAAGCTGAATGAAGTCGATACAGTAGGAATAAAGAAACAAAAGGCTTATAAATGGTTGTCCTTTACATGAACAGCCACACCTGGGAGGTTTATCTTTCAGGTTCTACTCTGTACCTCTGATTACAACCACACAGTACACACACCAGCCTTCACCAGTGTTTCAGTGTGGCACTGCTACAATGCAGGGATGAAAGTGAACTGCAATGAAATAGGGAATAACATTCACTTATTATGCATTAAATCCCTCACCCCTCGGTCGCTTTTCTGTCTGACACCGAGTCTTTTCCATATGCACGGGCCCTAACACACACATTCTCTCCGAATCACTCTCACACATGTGCACGCACAGCCCAGGGGTCTACCACCCGATTAACCCTCATTGAAGATGAAACAATCTCTCTGCCTTCCTGTCTGTCTCTGCTTTGCTTAAGCTGGACACCGGAAATAGGATCAGCTCAGGAAAGAGCCCTAAAAGTCGGGCAGAGCACAGAGCCTCCTGCAACTCCCCCCTGTCTCGCGTTTCCTCTTCCTTTGCTCTTCACGTCCCTCGTGCTCCAAAGAGATTAAAAGTTGGACAAACTCAGAGGCTTGAGCAAACTGCATGATTTCGAATAATAAATTCTTTTTTTTTCTCTTTCTTTCTTTTTTCCTTTAAAATAAGAAAATGACATTATTTTCAGATTTTTAATTGAAAGATTAAAAGTTATATATGTATATGAATATATATATATATATAGATATATTCTAGGGCATTTACATTTGTATTTTTTGTACATATATTTCAATAATTGTTTTTTTTTTGTTTGAGATGAGTGAACATTTGACAGACGGCTGTTTGATACTATGTTGATTTTGGACCCGGGGTGTATATTCTGCCTTTTGGAAGAGCATTTCTTTACCTTCTGGGTTTTCAGAAATATATATGTATATATCTGCGCATGTACAAACCTTAACTCTAGTTGATTTTACTCTGTATGATGTATATATATAAACGACGGTAGGTAAATTGTAGGTGAGGAGCAAATGATCTTTTACTGGATGCAAAAGCTTTAGCCTGGAGCGTGCGAGTGATTTCCGATGGAAGAGGTGTTTGGCCCCGACTGTGCATGTCTGCTCTGATATTCCACTAAACCTCAATGTTCACCTTCTGCCCCCTTTAGACTTCCTTTACTTTATACAGGCTCTTAGAACTTCACACCTTTAAACAGAAGCTGTGTGTGTGTGTGTGTGTGTGTGTGTGTGTGTGTGTGTGTGTGTGTGTGTGTGTGTGCGTATGTGGGTGTGAATGTGTGTGCCTCAGGTAGCCTCAGGTGCTGTGTGAGTGTGTAACTCCCAGATGACTCATGGTGTGCTGTTTGCACATGTTCTCCCTAAAGACTGAGAAACATTTCCTATTTTAATTGTCATTTGTTCATCTGGCAGTCATAAATGAAAACATTTTCCCCCTTAAGGCCCCTCAGGTAAACTCGCTCTTTGATAGTCGCACAAAACATATTATACCCCTATACATTTACAGTATTTCTTCACAAAACAATATAGTTTGCTGTACATTTTGGGGCATTTGGGCTTTTTACCTCAAGCACACACATCCTAGATCTACGTTTTTTGTTTTGTTTTGTTTTTTTCATGAAATTTACATTTCTTCTGAACATGAGCAACCAAAGAGACCAAGCCCTGTATCGCTAAAGCAATCTAAGAATGAAACGGAAGCCGTTTTTTTTTTTTTGCTTTTGTTCTTTTTGACTGGATGTTTTAAGGATAAAGCTGAAATCTGTTCTATCTGAAGGGCTTTACATTTTTCTCATAGGAAAAAAAAAATGTAAGTCGCACAGGATCACCATCACTCCTCCAGGACTTTATTCTTGATTTCCAGCTTATTTAAGGAAGTAGATTTTTTTTTTCTTTGATTGAATTTTTACAAAAGGTGCATTTGCAATTGTTGACATACATAAAGAAGTGTATTTTCAAAATTGTTGGAATATAAACCTGCAGCATGAAAATACGTCAAGAATAATAGCATGCCAAGTATACAAACAGAGTGAGAGAGGAAATATTGTGATCCGGTTTAAGAAAAAAAAACGTTCTAAGGCTGTTAGTGAAGTTTAGAATCAGAAAGGCAATGTGCATCACTCTCGGGTGTACATTATATTTGCTGAAGTGCCCTTTAATCGTGTTCCTCGATGGATCGAGGGACTCTCTCCTTTTCAGCAAGCCATCCAGAGGGAAGACAACCTCCCACACATACACGCTCACAGAAACACACACACACACAGCCCATGGCTGAGGTTTTATATCCCGGCTCCTTTGCTCATCTTCACAGGCACGTTGACTCTGTAACACGATTTTCTAGGGAGAAGTACTGTCAGGACCACTGGACATGTTTTACTTTAGTTACTCCTTTGTTTGCTTCAAATATTGATTTTAAAACTCTTAACTAAGAAGCCATAATATGGTACAATCTTTAGTGTTTCTAGAGGTATTTCATCATGATTTTGTTGTTGTTGATTTCTATAAATACTCCTGAAATAAACCATATCTTAATATTCCTTTTGTGTTTGCTAAAAATGATAGTATTCTGTCTTTATTTCACAGATTTTTACGCAATCAGTTTAATTCCACACTCTGTTTTGCTTTTTGTGTGTGTACAGACATGCAGAACAATACAATTCACTTTTAAAGATTAACGCTTTGTTGTACCTTCAAACTATTACAAACATATTACAAATAAGAAATCCACACATCAATTAATCATTAAAAGTAATTAATCTATCAGCCATACCATTACAAGCACTGACAAGTGAAATGAATAACATCAATTACCTCCTTATATTGGTACCTGTTAAGGGGTGGGATACATTAGGCAGCAAGTAAGCATTCAGTTCTTGAAGTTGATGTGCTAGATGCAGGAAAAAGCAAGCATGAGGTTCTAAAAGACTTTAACAAAGGCCATATTTTGATAGCTAAAAGGCTGGCTTGGAGGTCCTCTTTGGGGGTTCATGATATGCCGTGGTTAGGACCTGCTGTAAGTAACCCATAGAAGGACAACCGGTAGACTGGTGACATCTGATCTCACTCCAGGAGATCTCCACATGTTTGGCCAATTAAAGGTGTTTCTTGGAGGCCAGTGTTTCAGACATCCAAGCACAATTGGCACTCTAGAATAAGTGCATTGGTGTATGGTAAAAAGCTTATTTACCCATGATGAAGATATCCATACATTGTTTTAAATATTAAGAGACCAGCTAAAATGCTGTTACAAATCTAGAAAAACCCAGATGAAGTCAATGTTTTATGTTTGAAATTGTGATTCAGGCCTAGACGACAAGGGCATTCAGAACCATGTGATGCCAGATTTCCATCACGTTGTTATAAATGTCTGTAAAAAAAAAAAAAAAAAAAGTGTGTTGTGTCCTGTTCCTCGAGCTAGAGATCATGCTGGCAACAATACAAAGTGGTTATTTACCTTTAAAAAAAAGCATGTCCTAGGGCAGCATGGTGGTGCAGTGGTTCGATCTGTGGCCTTGCACCTCCAGGGTCTGGGTTCGAGTCCTGCCCCGGGTGTGTGGAGTGTGCATGTTCTTCCTGTGTTTTTTTGGGTTTCCTTCTACAGCCCAAAGACATGGAACTTAGGCTTATTGGCTTAGTAGTGTGTGCGCTGTGTGATGGTGTACCCAGCCTTGTGATCAAAAGTCTCCTGGAATAAGTTCTGTGACCTTGCTCAGGATATGAGATTTGAAATGAACGGAAAAAAGCATGTTGCAAAGTTTTTCTTTCATTTCTTTTATACTATTGCAGTTTACCATTTATTATACAACAGTTAGTTCAGACCAAATAATCTTATTTCCATGAGTGGTGATATTGGATGGTAACAGCACTGGGACGTTTAACTATATGCATCACTCCGCTCCCAGGTTTTCTACAGTCATTTATTACAATACTTGTGGATAAAGTCGGGTGGTACGGTCCGCAGTACTGAGGAGAGAGCAGTAGCCAAAACCTATATTAAAAAACAGACTTTAGCAAGAAAACATATCTCATGCTAATATAATACTAATGAAAATTATGTCATTTTACACTTCTCCTTAATAATTGCTTTTAAGTTATTCCAAATAACCTCCATGTTTTTTTTTTTATTATTTACGGCTTCTAACACAAGGCTGAATGCCAAATCCCTCTATAATGAAAAGTACTGGAGGTTGAAATATAAAGAGAAACTGAAGAGATTTACAGGACTGTCCACCACATCCATGTTTTATTCTCCTCTCCTTTTGACTACAGAGTAAAAGTAAGATCTTAAAACTACTTTCACTCGAGTTAAATTACATGATCAATAACTGTCGTCATTAGTATTTTGATGGAGCAAAATAAACGATTAAATAAGCAAAAAATCATTGATAACACTATGTAACACAATTTTTGTTCCTGGCTTCTAAGTGTTATATTTCAATTGCTTATGTCTAAAGTATGTGAAAAAATGACTTCATTAAGCACAAACAGCACGAAGAAAACTCTTTTTTTTTTTCGTGAAAATAAACCTTTTTTTTTTTTTCATTTTCGTCATTATGATAAGGTAAAAACAAAAATTGCACAAGGAATAGACAAACACAGTCGGAAACCACTCAACAAGGTTCAGAAATGCATAGATTTTCTAGATTTACGATTGTACTGTGAATCACTTTCTCGAAGTAGCCCACAAATATAGTCCCCCATCATGTTTTCGTTATACTGTCCTTGGTAACGACGTTCAAAGTCCAATATATCTTGATGAAAGCGCTCGCCTTGCTCCTCAGAGTAAGCGCCCATGTTCTCCTTGAATTTGTCGAGATGCGAATCAAGGATATGGACTTTCAGAGACATTCTGCATCCCATTTTGGCGTAATTCTTTATGAGAGTCTGCACCAACTCTATATAGTTTTCAGCTTTGTGATTACCTAGGAAGCCATGAACAACTGCAACGAAACTGCTCCAAGCCGCTCTCTCCGTCCTGTTCAACAGCTTTGCGAAATCCTCACATTCTATGATCTTCTTGATCTGTGGTCCGACGAAGATACCAGCCCTGACCTTAGCCTCGGACAGCTTTGGAAAAAGATCTTGGAGGTATTTAAATGCTGCTGACTCCTTGTCAAGAGCAGTGACAAATTGCTTAATGAGGCCTAACTTGATGTGCAGCGGTGGCATAAGCACTTTATGAGATTCTATCAGCGGCTCCCACTTCACATTGCTCTTCCCAACAGAAAACTCGGTCCGTTGTGGCCAGTCCTTTTTGCGATAATGCGCCTTAGTGTCACGGCTGTCGCAGAGACAGAGGAAACAAGGAAATTTCGTGAAACCTCCTTGAAGACCCATGAGGAATGATACCATTTTGAAGTCACCAATAACCTCCCATCCGTAGTCGTCATACTTTAATGCACTCAGCAACATTTTGACACTGGTGTAGTCCTCTTTGAGATGCACAGAGTGGGCCATTGGGAGAGACGGGTAGTTGTTTCCATAGCCTGGAATAGCCCGGCAACATCGTTGCACAAGCACAGCCCATCACGCTGACTGAAATTGGAGAATATTTGATGCCGCTTCCTCTGATCCGTGACTTGTACGCTATCATCAACCAAGTTCCACTGTTTGAGCCTGGATATCAGAAGCTCAGCATTCGATTTCGTAAGCCTGAGGTCCCTAATTAAATCGTTCACATCTCTCTGGTTAGGGAAGTACGGCTTTCTGTCCCCAACTTCATCTGCGGAATCGTAGTCCATATCTCCTGTATCTGCCTCGCTATCTGACTTGCTGCTGTCTCCTGAAGATGGCCGATGCCGCCTAGGAGGAGTCGGAACAGGCAGATCGGATAAATGATCTGAGGGGCATTTTTGCCAGTGCAACAATTTTTTGGGTTTACTAGTTCTGGAAGTTTCTTGAATGTTCTAGAGTGTTCAGGAGAATTGGAGAAACAACTCTAGCAGTTCAGGAATATTCTAGGAGGAAGCTCGGCATTGAAAGCGAAAATTGAAAATTTCACTGTCCCGGTCGCAGAAGCAAAGTTTTTCTGGAATAACAGAGATTTCCTTTCTGTTCTAGACCTAACGGGTTAGGAAAACACACTTTCAACCCAGGAACAGAACAAAAGTGAAAACTTGTTACATAGTGTAATAAGTGGTGTTTTTCGAACTGTTGTATAAAAGAAATATTACACTCAAGGTTGTGCTGTTGTGCTAAATATCAGCACAGAAAAAAAACTGTACATATGATTCAGTGTCACGGGCAGATACATTAATATAACAAAAACCATAAAATTGGGTGCTATACTGCACATTCTGTGATATTTAAATTGATTCACTGCCTTACAAACCTTGTTTGATAGAAAGCCACTCTGAGATTCATGGCTTCCAGGGCTGTAATCAAAACCCACAGAGTGTAGGGAGAGAGTTGCGGTACAGTACAAACTGTTCCCATCAAAAGAGGCAGCGCGCTACACTGCTAACGCCATCATTCATTAGCGCACGGACACTTTAACAGCAAGAGAGCTGATTTTAATTAGGCCTGGGGCAGAGACTTGGGATACTCTCACACAGTATTTAAGAGAAACTGCTTCATTATGTAACCACATTGTGTATATGAGATGCTTTGAGTAATATATGGATTAACAAAATTGACGTAAATCAATTTTGAAAACAAATTAGTACTCAGAAATACTTTTCCTTATAGTCAGATACAGACTTCACAGAACAATTACATGTAACACAATTCTGTGGTTTATAATAGTTCCTAGTGGAGCTTGTTTTGTCCAGGCAATGAATCAGGCATTGTTAGAAACAGCTATACAATATGTTGCACTGTTTTTTTTTTGTTTGTTTTTGTTTTGTTTGTTTTTTGTAGAAAAGGAAGCATGACGTATTATTACCTTAGAATTATGACTTATATTAAAAATCATCTGCTTATTTTTTCTTCTTTTTTTGCCTAAATCGAACAAAAAAGGTCACTGATTCAGAGAGGTGCCATTATTGGTTAAGCAAAGAAAACAACTAATGAGCTTTGACTTTACTAATTTACGTTATTAAATTTGGAAGGATAGTGCTGAACCGCCTTCCTTTGTGGTAGAAATGTGGTGAAAAGAAAAATCATGAATAGAGATCACTGAAGCTCTTGGTGAAGAATCGACAGTAGGAATCAGAGCTATATTTAGTAAGAGCACTTCCACACACACACAATGTGATTTGAACGCACATGACTGGGACTAAACAGCTATGTGGGCAAATGTTTTGCTATGGAACATTAAGAAGCAATGGAAAAATGTCATGTGGCCTGATAAATCCAGACTGACCCTATTCCAGAGCAATAAGTGCATCAGGCTAAGGAGTGTCCGCTGTACAATCCTTTTGAGGCAGTGTTATGATCAGGGCTTACTGCAGCCGGTCAGGTCTAGACTCAGCAACATTATGAGGCAATAAAATAACGTCAGCTGACAACCTGAATGTACTGAATAGCCAGGTTATCCCATCAGTGGAGTTTTTCTTCTGCCAGTGGTATGGCTGTATTCCACGACTCAAATTGTGAAGGCTGGTTCTGGAAGCATGAGAAATCATTCTCACACATGAATCAATGTTAAATTGTTGAATAAAATGTTAAAGGTGGTCTAAAATGTGCAACTTTTTTTTTTTTGGCCAAGTAGTGTATAACTTAAATGAAATAAATGAAGTGATATTTGATAACTATAATTACTATTTAAAATGTAACTGTCATCAAAGGTCATGTGGGTTATAACAGTGTAGAACGGAGGGTTTCTCTTACAGAAAATGCTCCAGACAGCTTTTATAGAAAGCTAAGAACCCATTACCATCGAAAGAACCCTTGAAGAACCATTGGGCTGTAGAGAATACTAATACGAGGATGAGTCAATACTCCATTTGTATTCTGCCTCAAATTCAAAGCAACCCTGAATAAAAGCTTCTGCTCTATAAATAAATGTATTTTAACATTCTGTAGGCTATTGAATAGTCTGATCTAATCTTAAGAACAGCTTTTGTCTCTGAAGGATTTGGCCCTCATATACAGTATGTAGTGTTTACTAAATATGAAGAAAATAAATGTGGAAGCAATACTTCAGAGGCTGAATGGAAAAAGTAATATTTTACACAGTATACTCACTCAAATAAATATAGGATTAATAAATACTTAATAAAATACACAGAAAATGCTACAAACCAGGCCCAGACTAGAGGAATGTTGCTTTTAAACCATCTCTGAAATCCCGTCTCTAGTTTCTCCTTCATAGAATTCCAAGAACTTTCTAGAAGTTTGGCTGGGAATTCGAACCTGGTTTGGACTTCTGAAAGCAGCATCTGCAGAGACACATGGTGTGACCAGTGCCGCTGGCCAAAAGCAGAAAACAATATCATTATGTGCATGTGGGCCCGCATAAATCTACATAAAATCTTTTGATCATCTAAATAGTCGAAAAAATATTGCAACATATGTGTGGCTATGGAAAAAAAAAACTGCCTGCACAGTCAAAACGAGAAATAAATGTGTGACCTTAAAAGCAGTTAAAAGCTTCGAGTGTGATTTTTATTCTTAGTACATTCAAATATCACATTTTGAGAACATGCTTAAAAGCATGCTCTTTAGGTTATTGTGTGCTCCAGTTGAATAGACATATACAGGGTGTTGAGGTCATTTAAACAGATGCATTTAGCCAGATGACCAAATGCATAAAATTAATTGGAAAATTAAATTTTGATGAGCTACAGCCATGTGTTGTTATTAAAAAAGCAAATAAAATTTTTATTATATAGGTAAAAAACTAGAGCAGTGTAGCCTGTTATGGGAAGGGTGTAAAGCTTCAGTCACATGACAAGTATGCTACCTAGTGGTTATTTTGGAAACTATCTCTTTGTCACTGTAGAAAGCAGTAGGGCAGTAGTTTACAGTTTAAACTGGTGATGGGATTCACCAGGTACCATCTGATACGATATTATAACAACTCTTAGGTGCTGATTCGGTTTTTATTGCCATTATGTGATTACTACAATTGTATAAATATCATCATCATCATCGTCATCTATACCGCTTAATCCTGTATCCTGTAATCAGGGTCACCGGGGGCCTGGAGCCTATCCCAGGAAACTTAGGGCACAAGGCGGGGTACATCCTGGACAGGGTGCCAATCCATTGCAGGGCACACACACAGACACACGGTGCTCCCTGTGACTGTGCATAACACACTTCACACACTACAGCCAATTTGGGAATGCCAGTTAACCTAACCTACATGTCTTTGGACTATGGGAGGAAACCGGAGTACCCGGAGGAAACCCACCACGCACGAGGAGAACATGCAAACTCCATGCACACAGAGACGGGAATCGAACCTGGCCAGGAATCAAACCCGGACCCTGAAAATGCAAGGCGACAGTGCTAATCACTACACCACCGTGCCGCCTTTTATAAATATCCCTATTTGATATTATGAGCGGTGTCAGAATATTTTTAGATCATCTCGGTTTATAAGGAAGTACTTTACTCATACTTCCTCCCTCAAACGCCTTAAAATCTGGCAGTGGAATTTCCTATCTGGCCCCTAGGGACGAATTCTCGATACACAATGCTGCGAATGTCAAAAAAGACGATGGCTGTACCACATGGCTCTACCAATACACCCAGGTTTTGTCACCGGTAAATAATGAGTTCTTGGCGGACTACAACACGATGTTCCATCTTCTCAGCAATCTGGGGACAAATTTGGCAGCATATTTAAATCACACGTGAGGATTGCTTGGACTGTTCGTATGACACCAAAAATGGCAGCAATGTTGTGGATTGTTCTCTGACGATCTTGTCAGGTTGAGCTCATTGACGGTATTGGATGAAGGTACTGGAAGACTCGTCATCTTCCAGTGATGTTCTTCCATTCTAGACGCACGTGCGCCACTCAAAATACCTTGAACCACTCATTACAGCATCGCCGAGAACCTTGTCCCGTCATGCCAGACGTCTCTGTGGCAGATTTGCCCAGTGTCACACAAAATTTCACATTCGCTCTTTGTTCCAACTTGCCGTCCATGATGAAAAAGTAACGCACGTGTTCAGAATAGCAGCAGTCGCATAGCTTCCGATGTACACCAAATGATGTCTTTTGGCACACTGACTTATGGAGGTCGGTGCGCCCTGCGACTGTGCATGCAGCCTTGTGCCCCACCTGTGGTCTGGAAACTTACCACTTGTGATACCACTCGTCTATCTTTTTATCAGTTATTCTAAATAAACTGACTTCCAATATCTGCACCATGTAGAGATCACAAATTTGAAGATTATAGAGCAAGCAAATGCAAATAGAGATAAATTAAAGTGTCATTTTGAAAATGGATTTTGGACAATACATGTAGTTGTTATCTATGCTCTTATTTTACATCATGAACGGAATTATGGAAGAAACATGTATTACTACAGTATGCTTCCTCTAAGGATGTCAGTAGACGCACCATCGTTGATGCTGTCATGTAAGATTGGCGTACATTTTTGTATTTTATTAACCTGGTGAAAATTCAGCCTTGTGTTCTAGTCAGCTTTGGGTGTTTGCGATCTCTCTCTAGTCCTGTTTTAGTCTTCTTTTCCCCCCCCTCTCTCAAGCTTTAATGACGGAGACCAAATCCGCCACAAAACCATGGTGGAAAGCACTTGAAGCTAAACTATGTATCCTCCACCTGTCCTCTGTTAAGCCCCTTTCTAGGCCTACTCTTTACTTGGAGAGCTCATCCTCAGTGGAAACCTTTTCAGCGATCTGCAAACAGTATCTTTCTGAAGAGACATGTTTTCCTCGACGGTTTCACCACAGCTTTCTTTGGAACATTTGTTCCTGGAGGAATCCTCTTTGGCTTGTTCATGGCTTTTCCTTTTTCTTTAACAGATAAGGATTTATGCGAGTTTATTAGATGATGAACTTCAAATGGATAGAAGAATGATGTAAATGATAACAGTTGGACTCTGGAGCAGGCAGTATCTTGGCATTTTTGCATTTAGATTTTTCCCCCCCAGAAGTTCTCAATTTTGGAAATACTCTTTAGAAATGCAAGATGTGAAGGGTTTCATAGCTGAAAGATTCAGCTTCTGAAAGGTTGCCAGCTAATCAATTTCCAACATTTCTTATGAACCCACTTGACTCTAATGCTGTACCTCAAACTTCATCTTGACCACCACAGCCTGTGTTTCGGCAGCTCATCAGACAAAAACACTTTGATCTCCATATTTTTCTTTTCTATCTAGTTAGCAGTTTTTTAAATAGCTCTAGGGCTCATTTGAACTATGAAATAGGCTGAGGTGAGTCTACAGGGGATCTTAAGCTCTAGTCGTGGAGGTTCACTGGCATGTGATCACTTCCATGGTACTTGAACCATCTTATGGAAGGCTTGATGGTTAACTCATTAATTAAATTAGGATTTAGAGGAAATATGCAGAAAACTGTAGAGACTCCAGGACTAGAACTAAGAACGCATCTAACTTTAATTCATTTAAAGCTGTTATTCGGGCTGTAATAATACTTGTAAAGCCATATACTATGTACTAAAGTGCCTCAAGCTTAAATGACAGAAAGATGTGTAATCTTGGCAATGTGTCATAACTTTTCTATCCATTTTACCCCTTCACAGGCAAAGGGAACGAGGTCTCTTTTCTTTTCTTCTTGCTTGCAAATGCTGTAACCTGAGGAAAAAGGCAAATCTGCATTGAAAAGTTAGACACCACAAAAACAAGAGACAAGCAAAAAGTTAAGCAACTTTTTTATGTCATACATAAGACCGCTTGAATATAGTACAAAGGGTTTGTCCATTTTTGCCTCTCAGTAACATTTTACTTTACACAGAAAGTCCTGATCGTACAATCTGTGGATAAAAGGTACTTATCCTTCTGTCATGCTGTTCAGCTCTGCAGTGCACACCAGATGTCCTGGAACCAAAGGGAGGAAAAAGTGGAGACTCTAAAGTGGGCGTGGAGGCCTGGGGGTGGCCGGGGATCGGGGCAGGGAGGGGAAAGCCGCAGTGGGGGCTTTGCGCTCGTCCTGGGGTAGTCGCAGTTACGGGACTCTGAGTGAAGAGCCGATGTTTATCAAGGATGCGCGGTTCGAACTGTTGAAAAAAAAGACCACTGTGCACTTTGCTACATGCACCTCCAGCAATTGCCTACATTCAGTTTTCACATGGAACCATTTATTGAAGCGTGTGCCAAATTAACACAACAAAAATATCTCCTGTACTAGGCATACATAATCTCTTATGTATACGAATATATGAAAACACTGCCGTCATTCGGATTTGTAGACACACATCCACACACTATACCCTGTCTATTATATTTAAGGTATGAAGATCTACTCTCCTGTTAGATTTAAACCCTAGAGTTTTGCATTTGTACTGGCATTGTCAACTACTTTGGGCTGGAAGCACTGATACCCATTTGACTACCACAGAGTTCCACTGCATGGTCACCAAGCTGACTTAAATGTACTCAAAATACCATTAGGAAAAAAGTAGTGAGTTCTAAACTTCCTTTATTTAAAAAAATATAAATATGTACATAAATTCTATTTCAGCTATTAAAATGGGGTCACAAAGTAAACACCTGAAGCCTGTTTTTTTGTTTTTTTCCATGGACTCCTCCCATTAGCTGTCCTTTGCTGCTGGCCAAGAACAAGAACCCTATAGGACCATTTACCTTGTATTTATAGGCATCAATCACACTCACGTGGAGGGAGAGAGAGAGAGAGAGAGAGAGAGAGAGAGAGAGAGAGAGAGAGAGAGAGAGAAAGCGCAAGCGAGCAAGACGGGGAGTGAAAGCAGGACGGGATATGAAGAAACCTTCAGTGAAAAAGCGAAAAAGAAGAAGTAAAAGCGATAGAGAGAGACGACTTTAGTAGAACAGGCTGTGCTCAACCCTAAACTCCTGAGCCACCAAGAGCCCGAGCTGGAACAACCTCTTTCATCTGAGCTTGTGAAGGTTGGATCTGAACTATCAAAATCACTTGCTGAGCAGGCAGGGGCTGTACATTTCGCTCGGTGCACTTTCGGCACGGTATGTTCATGAGAGCACGGTGCTGTACACTTAAGGCAGTGGAACCCAGAAAACGAGGCACCTCAGAAACCGGCGTCTAACTGGATCACGCAGCGCACCGCTCCTCCTTGTCCTCATGACGAGTTGCTCAGTGGCTACCCTGGAACCCGCTCTGGAACCCGCAGAGCAGCCAACGGCACGGGCATCGACCCTCCCTCCACCTCACATAATGAAGCAAAACTAAATTCTACAACACAAGAGGTGTGTTTCTGTTGTTTTACATGATTTTCCTGTGTCAAAAAAGGGGCGGGGTGGGGGACGGATACTGTTCGGTATCCAGCTCTCAGTAAAAATGCCGCATTGACAACAGTTCCAGTTTCAATAAAGCAATAGATACAGCCATTTTACTGACATTTAAAAAAAAATCTGATACACCTTGTTTCAAAGTGCACAACTGCTACATTATTGGTTACAGACATCTATGTGCTATAAAAAAACTGCTTTGGTACAATAAATTATCAAAAGGGAAAATAAACTCTCCTAAAATTCACAGCATAATTGTGAGGCAAAATAAGCAGTCACACAAACGTCTGCATGTTAAGATTTCCAGGGTTTAAAACAAAATTAAAATAAAATAAAAAAAGTGCAGAGGCTTAAAAGTAAATTACATGCTGAAAAACAATGAAAGTAAAATAAAGCAGGAAGAGAAAGCAAGAGAAAAAAACAACAGTAAGGGACATGGTAGTAGCTGTTTCCATTCAAATTCAATACTACTTCTGTGAATTAACAAGGCCAGAAGAAAAAGAAAGGGGGGAATAATAATTAAAAAACAGACTCCCAAATAGTAGATTTCTAGATAAGGAAGGCCTCAAATAACCACTCTCATACTCTGATTCCTATTTATCATGTGTAAAGACATATGTGTATTCCAGATTTTTAAAAAATACAGGAAAGCTATCTTCCCCAGTATATGGGTAAATGTCCAGCTTTTCTTCATTCAGTGCGTGATAAGGCCATTTTTCAAACGTGCTGTCCACCGCTGCCCAGTACCAGGCTCCTGCCCGCTCCACTGCCCACTCTAGAGCTCGTCACCAAACAGAAACACCAGTAAAGACTGCTGCTCTCGGACACACACAGCCCAGGAGCGAGACGCAAAACTGCACCCTCTACGGGAGAGACACCCCACACTCTGCCTTTTAAAGGAGACACTTGCGCCCTCTTTACAGCATGCCTGCTCTCTCTAGTGCTGCTGCTCTTCTACACTCAGAATTGCACATGAAAAAACACAAGCCTGTTGAAAAAAAGAAAGGAAAAAAAAAATATGGCAGTTGAAAGAGTAACCGTTGGTAAAGATTTTGTTGTTGTTTTTAGACCACACTGAATTTCTGGGTAACTACAGGCAGAGAATCGTCCATTTTCAAGCCCATTGGACCTTCTCCCAGACCTTAAATGGAAACTTAATTTCACGGCTGCCAGGAAGGTGCATATGTTAATACTCGATTTAAAAAGAGCTGAGTGAAAAGGAAATAATGTATGATTATATCATCTTTTAATAATAAAATGAAATTCAGTTGAAAAATGTTCCAAGCCAAAAAAAGGTAACTGACTGAAACAGAGGCCTCCAGCAAGTGAGCAGAGAAGAGTTTTGAGCGCGTACGCGGCGTCAGTCGTCATCTCCCCTTCTCTTTTACAGCAGCTTTTTAATCTCTATGCACTTATAAAAAATAAAAAAAAATAAAAAAAACAGAGAAAAAAAAAAAAACACCAGCGTATTTCTTTTAAAAAAATTTAAAAAACCAACCAAACAAAAAAAAAACAAACAAAAAAAACAACACACAATGAGGGGGGGGGGGGAGCGGTCCTCTCAGCGTAGTCAGGAGCTGGCCACCGAGCTCTGCTGCACGCATACACCAGCCATGGGCGAGTCCTCACGGTCCAGGCCCTGGCGCAGGCCCATATGAGTCTCGGCTATGTAGCCCGAGTTCGTAGAGAGTGGGTATGCGGCGTGTCCGGCTGTGCCAGTTTCCTGGCGTGGGTTGGAAAAGGCGTGCCCATAGCCTATGCCTAGTGGCAGCGGGCGACTCTGGTAGGCCTGGTGGGGGTGGTGATGGTGGTGGTTGCCTGTAGACGACGAGGATGTAGATGAGGACGAGGCCGAGGAAGACAGCGAGGTCATGGACAAGTGGCCATGCGAAACCTCCATGGAGTCCTGCGTGGAGGCGCCGCTGTGTGAGGGCGAGTAGATTCGAGGGCGTGGGCGTGCCGGGCCTTGCCCGTGCTGACCGTGATGGGCATGGGGATGGTGGTGATGGTGATGAGAGCTGTGTGGGTGGAGGGGTTTGGGCTGATGAGGAGGCAAGTGGAACGTGGTCTCTTGGACTGGATGAGTCTCTCCGGCTGCCTGCTGGAGCCCCTCACCACCCACCCAACCTAGGGAGGGCCCAAACGCCTGCCTTGCCTGAGACACACATCATATTAGATAAAATGAAGCATCAAGAAGGGAAGAAAACAAATAAGACGGGAATGTAAACAGAAGCTTTTATTCTGACAAAATGAACAAGCATTCTGGTATCTCTCTGAAAATTTGTGAACAAGTTTTTTTTTTTTTTTTTAATCCAGAAGGCTTTAATCATTGCAATTTGCTGAAGTGTTGCATCTTAACTTTAACAGCAGTCCAGTTGCCTTTCTATGTTATGTACCATCTTACCGACCATTAATTGATTTGAGAGTCTAAAGTCTACATGTATGACCATGATTAATGAGGCTGAGTAACATGTGTGCTCGTATGTTTGTACCTGAGGGCAGAGGTTGTGGCAGTCCATTCCTACAGCAGCACTGAAATGGCCTCCACTTAGCCGATGCTGATGGGTAGGATCAGAGCGGGCACGACCACTGGTGCTCGTTCCAGAAGAACCTCCTGAGAATGAATCAAAAGCACTTTAATATAAACTTTACTTAAAAAAAAATAAAAAAAAATAAAAAGGGGGGGGGGGGTACTCTAAAGTCCTCAAAATTATGGTTAATGTGATGTCAAAAAAGAAGATTTACAGTTGACAGTAACAGTTTTATAAACGGTCAGTAAAATCAACAACAAGAGTTGTCACACTATATAATGAAGGGGGAAAAAAGAATGGTGTTGGACAGAAATACGAAATGGACAAATCACACAGACAGTAAAAAGGCAAAAACATGAATCAGTGACCGTAAAGAGAAGCAAAGATGGTAGTAGTCATACTATAGCCATTAAACACCTTACTGTCTCAGTAAACCGCCTAAGAATACAAGTGTGAGGTCTGCAGTGGTGTACCTGAGCTGGAGGAGGTGCTAGACGTGGTTCCAGAAGATTGAGACTGCTCCAGTGCCGGGCTTGTAGACACACTGCTGCTGGTGTTGGTGCCCTCGTCAGCCGTCTTCTTAAAGAAGCTGTGCTGCAGCGCATAGTACGGTTGGATGCGGCTCTTCGGGTCATAGTCCAGCATCCGCAAGATCAGGTCCTTGAATTTCAGATAGTCGGCGACGGCATGGCCTGACTCGCCCGCTCTCCGGCCGCCTGGCCCCCCAGCCTCCACACCCAGAATATTGTGCAGTTTACGTGAGCCTGCCGGCTTATACTGCAAAAACAAAAACATAGGGGTCAGTATTTTTCAAAACTAAAAACAGATTCAAGCACCAGTAATATCAGGAGCAGATCAGAAATTGATGTAGCTGTGCAGTTCAGATTTGTTTGAAGACACAGAAGACAAAACTGATAAACCAGGTAAGGTAGTTGTTGGTATGCACTTTTTAAACATGACAAAACACTTGATGGTAAAAACACACCCTTTTTCCATCTTTGGTCTTCTTTGCACACCACGTGCTATCAGACATCTTCTCAAAGAACTTCCTTGCTTTTGGTGCCTGTTCCAGTATATGACTGGGAGGGACCCCCAAAACTTCCACTATTTTATTCATTTGGTCCACCTGTCACAATAAATAAATAAATAAATAAATAAAATCACACAGAAAACATATATAAATAAGAGCAAGTCTAGATTCACTTTCCTTTTATTAGGAAAGCCTATAAAATAATATGTGTCACTAATAAATTGACTTGTATGAATACTGCAATCAAACACTTAAATTTTTATTAACTGTAAAACAAATGCACAATGAAAATAAAAATGCTTCAGAGGGACATTCGCCATGTCTGTCGTCTCATGACAAAGTGTAGCTTTAATAGTTTTAAATACCTGCGCACACATTTATATACGGTGATTTTGAGGTAAATGGGCTTCATGCAGAAAGAAGCACATTATAATTATTGTTTTATTGCAAATGTAATTATGTAATTATTTTTTAGATGACAAGGTTGCCACTTTGCTACATGATCACGCAAATAAACTACATATATATAAAGAAAATACAATCAAATATACTACATGAAAAACTAAATTAAGCAAAAATGATGAAATCCCTTCTCCGGAGTCTAGAGATATTCAGGTTGTAATGACGTGTACCTCATTGGCTCCACTGAACAGAGGCTCTCCGGTGTGCATCTCCACCAGAATGCAGCCCAGTGACCACATGTCTATAGCCAGGTCATACGGCATGCCCAGCAGCACTTCAGGGGAGCGGTAGAAGCGGCTCTGAATATACTGGTATATCTGAAATTGTAGAAGAGGAAGGGCTTTTCAATGCTTATGTAATATTAAATCAGAACAAATCACCAAACTATCACAACTGCCCCTTCTCAGATTCCCAGTGCTGATTCAGCTTTCCCTGTTATAAAGGATCACAAGCATAAAATACAGGATTTCAATAAAATAACCGGTGACTACAAGGCCCTGGTCACACACCCGCTGTCCTAGTTGGCAGGAGCTGCCAAAGTCGACGATCTTGATGGCTGATCGCTTGGGGTTACAGAGCAGGATGTTCTCAGGCTTGAGGTCACAGTGGATGATGCTGAGCTCAGGCGTGGCCAAGAAGAGCAGTGCCGTGCACAGCTGCTGCGCAAACTTCCGCGTCAGGTTCAGCGATACGCCACGGAAATTCGTGTTACGAAGCAGGTCATACAGATTGTAGGACAGCATCTCGAACACCAGACAGAGGTGGTTCCGAAACATGAAGTGACGCTTTAGGTGAACTGAGGACAGAGAACGGTGTAGAGGGTGTGGATGTCAATATAACAAGCATGAACATATTACACATAAAAATGCAAACTTCAAACAAGTTCTACACATATGCACATCTGGTCTGAAGTCAGACATCTGTTTTTAACAAACTGTTTAAACTTGATGACCAAGCTTTTTTTTTTTTTTTTTTTAAACAAAAACACTAGATGGCAGCACCGGCCATCAAAAGTAAGTATTCGCTAAGCTGGTCTTCTTTGGTCTACAATACAACAGTGATCAGTGGCTGTGTCTACACTATAGTCACTTACAACTCTCGTAGACTGGACACACTCGGTATGTTAGAGATGTCATTTAAAACAAAGACATGCGTTACCTATGTAGTATTTCATCTCCGTATCATGCTTGTTCATGAGCTCCAGGAGCCGAACTTCGATCTGTGCTTGATTCAGAAAAGCCTTTTTATTCTTTATGATCTTAATGGCAACCCATTCCTGCTCCAAGCGGTCGTAGGCCTTCACAACCTGCCAGCAGGGAGAGACAAACACCACTGAATGTCGGTTTATGACCATGCAAAATTTGTTCACCCAGGACTGTAGAATGTAATCTCATGCTTGCGTTTTCTAAAACACTAGCCTTGATTCACACACCCACCTGTCCGAAGGAGCCTTTGCCTATTAATGAATCGATTTCATAGCGATCCAACCATTTCTCGCCATTTTTAACGATGTAGTCGAAGTTGTCGTCGTCATAACCGTCGTTGTAAATTTTTCTCTCCTTCTTATTACTAGAGTCTTCCCCCTGGCCCTGTTGATGCCGCCGCTTCTTTTTTGCATAGTAAACCTAAAAGCAGGGAAAAAAAATGGATGCCGTCAACTCATGCAACTCGCAACATGAGCTTAAGTACAAGCCTTTCACGGTCATGTGAGTAGTGTCTGGGTTCACACCCTCACCTCATTGATGTGTTTGTAAGTTTTGATCAATTCGATGGAGAGCTTTCTTAAGGGAGCTGTGGCAGGATCCCGAAAGCACTGGGGGATCCGCCTTTGTAACATCACCACATCAGCAGTCACCTGATCAAACACATACACACACAGACAGACAGACTATTACACCCATCATACCATCACTGTTTGGGTCTAAATTCAGTCTTGACAATGTCAAAATATTTGTTTTTAGTTAATGTTCATAACAAGCCTTAAAAGAAAAAATATTGTCTAATATTCAACAAGGTAAAAGTAGATAAAAATTGAGAAATGGATAAAGAAAGTACAGTGTCTGTACAATGGATCAACTGTGGGTGTAGAATTAAAGGAGCAATTTTATATCACAGGATGTGTGCGCAGAATAAGTATCCTGCCCGAAGCGCATCATATTAAGCTGTAGACAAATACATTATCGTAAAATCAGGTATAGTGTATAAAAGCACACATCAGAGTGGTCAGGGCCTCATGTACACGGTGCGTGCGAGTGTGTGTACCTGGGTGGTGTTGAGCTGCGGGGCTTGGGGGCCGTAAGGCAGCACTGCGGCCGGCGCGTCAGCGCTTGCCTGGTGGCCGTCACTGAACGGCGGGTGAGAATGGGGCATCTGCGCAGCCATCTGCACATCTGCCGCATTGAACGAAAACGAGGGAGCAAGCCGGACAGACGAGGGTTTGCATGCTGAGGTCTCTCCTCCTGTAATGACACACACGTAACAGAATCAGGATAATAGATCCGAGAGGTCAAGTCAGTACACATGATATGCAGCATTAACAAATATATTACATTTCTGAAACACACCAACTCACATTTAGACACCAACAGCATGGGATTCTTCACATGGGCATGCTACGCCTTGAGAACTATGGCGAGGAAATGGGAATAACTGATTTTTGACAATTTATCAACTTTAGGATACATCCCGAGGATGATACCTAGAATACAGCTATAGTCCTAAGACAGAAGTAACAAAAAAAAGCCAACAGGTACACATCCTCCCCCCTTCTTCTTAACTACACTCTTGAAGAACAACTCCATCCCTCACGATCGCCGATAATCCAGTCCTTCATGACCTGCATCACAACAGGAAAGCCAGACAAACCATACACCAGACCACTATACCAACACAGTACGAGTCTGTAGTGACCCAAACAACACACGCCCAGTTAGTGCCCTCTAGAGGTAAAATGATGACTCATTAGAGGGCTGTTATTGTCTTCTCTCATAACTTAGCGCTTGCAACAGACCAAAGACATGCTACATCACAACATAATTGAGCATGCTATGTGCCAATGCCAGTAAGGTCTAATATCTTCTTTAGCGAGCTGAGTCTGCCTCCATAACCACCGATCAGGTTACAGCCCATCCAAAAAAGCACGGACCTAAAACAGGAACATGTGATCATGCTTTTGTCAGAAGAATATGCCCAGCACTTGCTTCAGTCCCTCAAAAGCAAATCTCATACATATTTTTATTTATTCATTTTTGTATTTGTAGTTACATTTTGTATTAGAGGGTAATATAAGGATT
This sequence comes from Clarias magur, assembly GCA_013621035.1. Lineage (NCBI taxonomy): Eukaryota > Metazoa > Chordata > Actinopteri > Siluriformes > Clariidae > Clarias > Clarias magur. The sequence goes on from QNUK01000487.1 coordinate 141,110, forward strand.
CATAAACATGTAATAAATTTAATCACACGTGTGGATCAACATAGTGCAATTAATAATCACTGAAACTGAATTTAAACGTAACCATTTAAAAGTTCAGCAGAAGCTACTTATAAATCGCACCTTCCATAGTTTAATGCTGTTTGAGTTATTTCAATGCTGATTTTACAAGCTACATAAAAATATTAACGCCATCAAGAACATGTTTGATTTGCAAATCTAAAAGTCATTCCAATCAAGTTGAAGTATTACTGGGGGCATGGAAAAATATATGTACTCTCAATCATTCATTCATTCTTTATACTGCTTAAGGTCACGGAAAGCCTGGAGCTTATCTCAGGAGACTCGAGGCAGAGTACACCAAGGACGGGATGCCAACCCACCACAGGGGAGCATATACATGGGCAAATGTAAGCTTTCTTCCCAAAAGTTTTCCCAAGTTTAATACTTGCGGTCAATGCGTCAAGGTTTGTTTTCTCCCTTCCAAAATAAAACAGGAAAGGTGCACGAGTTCACTATGCCAAAGTTTTATATGCCAAAAACATTTCATGATACATAAGGACATCTTTATAATACACATTATACAACAGTTATTTAGTGCTGCACAATTAATGGCAATATGGACCTGTGCATTCTTGTGCAATTTATTACAGGTAACATATGAATGGCAGCACGGTGGCTAGCACCATCACCTTGCACCTCCAGGGTCCGGGGTCGACTCCCGCCTCAGGGTCTGTGTGCTTGTTAGGTTTCCTCCCACAGTCCAAAGACATGCAGGTTAGCCTAACTGGTGTTCACAAATTTTCATCAGTGTGTGAATGACAATCAAGCATCGAGCTGGCAACTCGACCCCTTTAAGTAACTGCCATAGAAATGATGGAAATACCTCCAAACCGGGGAGAGAGCATCATCCGATGTGCCAGATGGCATTTAGACGGACCAAAATAAAAAAACATACGTACAGTCATTTATTTATAAGTTTGTCAATAAATTTGTTTACATTTTTAAATAATTTTTAGTTTATAAAGGCAAACATCCTCTTAAGGAGATCATACAACTAGTTATTTGGTATTAGCCTTGAAAAATATATGTTTAAATACAAAATGGTACATTTCTTAGTTCAACATCAGTTTAAATCACAACCACAATATGCGTTAAAATAATCGCAATGCAATATATATATATATATTTTTTATACATTTCCGGATCCACGACAACACAGACATTTAACGACATACATCACTCCACATCACAGGTGTTCAAACAAACAGCAATTACACTAACTGCCGATCACCAGACTGGGTGAAAGTAGAAAGTAGCCTGGCACGATCTACAATACTGGAGAGGGAGAGAGCATCTGCTTTCCAAAACTCATGTTCAAAACCAGTCACTGAAGCATTTTCAGAAATACATCTGATATGTCATATTAAACAACACTTTCCTTCTACACTTTGTTCCCAACTGACTCTGAACCATCCTTGTTTTCTGTTCACGGCTAACGCAAGCTAGAAATCTAACTAGCTTCCAGCTTCCAACACAACATTGAATCCTCAATCCCTTTCTAACCCTTTATTGAGGATGCTATTTGGTGTGTGGGCTTGTACAGCCTACATAGTGCACTGAGTTAATATATATATAATAGATGAGTGATATAAGTGAAAATATAAAGGAAAGTTTCCTAGGACTGTCCACTACCTCCATGTAGTGGTAAGAATTTAAAACTATTTCACCTCCCGTTAATTACACTAATTGATGGTCGCTAACCGTAAATTGCCAGCTCTGCCAATCGTGGTTAGTTAGTTCAGCCAGTGGGTGAAGGATATGTGTTGGAGCAAAATAACTGTTAAATAAAGAAATAAATAATAATCTGTCGATAATAAATTGTTAGTGGAACCGTTGTATAAAAGCAATATCACACTCAAGGTTGTGCTGATGTGCTGGATTATCAGCATAGCTGTGAAGCTGCGCCGTGGGCATGATATTGCCTGAATATTTCTCAACATGTTACGTTATGTACACTTTTGTTAAACTTCCAGCAAATCTAGTGCTGCATTTTGTTTTACAAACCCATAAAAGAACTGAGAGAGATACATTTTTAATGTCAACAGGATGACCATAATACAAAAGAAAAACAACAACAAAAATCGACCATTTTACTTCTTTAATTAAACCTACATTAACATTTATCTGCTGCTCCCAATCAGAATTTCCAATTTTTACTTACATATTTTTTTATTAAATGACTTCAGGCTTGTAGATACAATAGTTTATTAGACTATCACACTCACTCTCTATACAGCTTATCCTGTACAAGAGGCCTGGATCCTATCCCATGGGCCTTTGAGGCACCAGACATCATACAGGCTTGGACGGGGTGCCAATCCATCACAGAGCGTAGTTTATTACACAACATAGATGAATCCAAACTAACAAAAAAAAAAAAGTTAAACCGAAAATGGTCTTAAAATAAAAGACCAGAGAACCCAAGTGAGAGACGCCTTTGTGAAGCAAAATTCTCATAAAAGCTCAAATGCATCTGGAAAAACTAAAAGGTTATGTGCTGTTTGGGAAAACTTTTTTAGCTCATGAACCATAACCAAAGCATTTATTTTAATTCTGTAACTTAGAGCATTTAGAGGCTTTCTTTCCACCAGATACAACTGGTAAGAATTACGCCTATAGGATTTCTAGTAAAATAAGCAAAGGCTTTACTTAAATTAGTAAAAAGAATGAAAATACGTCCACTTAAGATCACATTTCTGACTTTTAAATACTACTTTAATCCCAAATTTTCCCCCCTAAAAATACACATTATTTTTCTATAGTGTCTACATGTTACCTAGGGCAAATGTAAATCAAGAAACGATGAGATGTTTGCTTACATAAGACCATGACACTAGTGCACATCGACATGTTTAACACATCAGGTTAATCATTGTGTCCCCATGATCAGAATATCACAGGACGACAATGCGGTACAGTACCATATCAACAGAACATACAGTAGTTTCTACAAGAGAAGTCAGACGCTCTCAGCCACAAACTCTTTTGCCAGGTGCCATTGTATAACATGAGGGAGAGAACAAGCTCAACTGGAGCAGTGTGTGTGTGTGTGTGTGTGTGTGTGTGTGTGTGTGTGTGTATGACTCAGCTGGTTCTCCATCACTCTCCAAACCGAAGAGCTCAACAACAGTACCACAGGATCTATACTTGGAATGAACACAGACACACTTCCAGTGGTGTTACAGAACTACACTTCCCATCTCTCAACACAAAAAAACAACACAAGCACACACACACAAACAAACCCATAGCTCGAACCATTCTCGAGCATCCCTACAGTATTACATTATTGAATCACACTGTATCAGACAAACGAGATGGCGTGGCCATACACACTCACACAGTTAAGTCATCTGGCATTCAGAGGTGATTTTCTTTTGAACCTCTTTATTAAACCATACTTCTTTTTCATGAACTGAAGAACTGAAAAAAAAAAAAGAAGAAAAAAAAAAAGACGGGGGCAAAATAACCTGTGCGCGTGCCCGCATGTCAGCCGAGTGCACGCAGGGAATCGGCAAGGAATCACATACAGCAAACAATAAAGCAAAACAGGAACTTCACCGACTGCCTGTTGTCGGTCTGTAGCAATCTGATTTCGACTGCTCGATTTAACATAGCCACACACTCTTGCGTACGTTGTCAAGAGCGGCATTTTGAAACACTGAACGTGTCTGCAGTGAAAGGGAATTGTGCAGATCATTAAGTCCTCATTTATCACCGTCTCTCACCAGGCAGTCACAATGCACCAGAAGCACACTGGCAACCGGCGCCTCTCAACCCCCAGCAACAGTGCCTCATTAGCATAGCCTACCACCAGGAAGACGGAGTGCCATTGGCTGCCGCGCAGGAGTGGGAGCCAATCGGGAAAGAGTATGCAAATAACCCACTTTTGTTGCTAGGGCAAAGCGGCGGCGCGTGAACCAATAGGAAAACGGGTAACAGGCATGAAATTGCATTGCACTTTGACACATTTCCCAGCACAGTTTAACACAGTATTTGCTGACAGAAAAGCTCACGGGTTAGGAACCCGGAATCAGTTTCTCCGAGAAAGGAACTCGGGATAGCTGACCCTGGAGACAGGAGCAGAAAATGTGCGGCAGCTGCCAGGAGGGAGCATGGCCTATATTTTTAAACATTTATAGTTGAGGAGAGTGTTTGCCCTAAATAGAGAAGTTCATGCAAAGCTGATTTAGTCTTCTGCTAGAAATGACACCCCCCCCTCTCGCTTGCTCCTGATCACAAATAACTAAGCAATTCCTTTACTAATCAAAGACACATATCTTGTCTGATAAGCTGGATGCTCTCCAGGATTTTTTTTTTTTTTTTTTTAAATAAAACTCAGGAAGACCAGCACGGGTAAGGCTGCATCTCTGAATGCCTCCACTGCAAACAATACAGCACACAGAGTGGCACAGATTCATCTGAACACAAGAAACCTGGCATCATGTTCCTAACAACTCTCCCAAGCACCAACACACACTTATAATAAAAGGCTGGCAAATACATGCTCAGCTTTGGGCGTACAAAAGAAACCTCTTTTCTAGACTCCATATCAACCCCTGAGGATCCTGATGCGATTACGCAGATCACAATCGCACACGGATCTGATCCTGTTCTACGGACACAAACTTAACCGGAGTCACCATCTTTCTGCTGAATATTTCTCATTTTCTAATAATACAGACAAGACAAATATGCACAGATGCTCCTAAAAAAATAAATAAATAATTTAAAAAATCTGATATTAGCACAGAGGACGCCTTGAAACGCACCAAAAGGAAGAATGCCTAACCTGTATGCATCGTCCTCTGGCAAATCTCATATCATTCTGGCAGAGGAGTCCATCTGCAAACCACAGTCCACTACAACAGGAAAGAACAGAAAGCATTAGCAAGGCCTAACTCCTTTTCTATAAAAAAGGTTTTAAGAGTTACTCCAATCAAATGAATTAAGACAAATCCAGATTACCTGAACCAACTTCGAAGTTGTATATATGGGAGAAAAGCCCTGGTTCCTCAGCAGGGTCTCTCAACGGTCGACGTTCGGATTTCTCTTCAACTTGCACGATCATTGGTGTGGATCTGGAGGGAGCATGATGAACGAGCCATTTATTAACCCTGCTAAAATGTAAGATTAGTAGTAATGAGAAATGTTTTAGAACTAATGTGCATTTGTGGAAATTGAAGAAGCCGATTTACATCTGCACCCACATGTCAACTTTATACACAGCAAACCTGAGTTAGTTAGGGGAGAGTTGTGTTATGCAACACATATAAGCGTTATGCAATAGACATTAACCCTATATCCCAGGAGGAATAGACATGTCTAACACCGGACACTTTACTATTTTGAGGCTTTAACAAACTGTTATATAATTAGCAGAGGCACGCATGAAAACTTCACATGGACGAAAAGAAGGACTCGACATCATCAGCATCTCTGGGGTGTTTAAGATCAGCTCACGTGTGTAACAGAGATGATGAAGGTGATGCCTCACACTGATCGTTTACAGACCTTCACTTTGACTGTGTGCATTGATCCAGATGTAAACAAAAACACAGGGGCTCTAACCCAAAAGAGGTCTGGTCAGAATAAAAGTACAAGTCTATATTAAAAGCTCCATTAAGCAAACATTAATATCATCATCCATCATCAGAAGTGAAGCAAAGCACAATTTAAATGGACTACCTGCTGCACATACACACACACAGAGAGACGGCCACAGTTAGCCAGGTACTCTCTGTTTACGCATTACACTCCTTAACACTTAATACACACGCACAAGGTGGGAACAGCCACCTAGTCATGTCGATATCAAAGTTACTAGACGTATATCACAATACAGCAAGGTTGTTGAGGCTAGCCTGCGAGCACCAAACTCAACTCGCTTTAACTTTGCATGTCACAATCCAAAGACATTTTCACTACATTGATGTCTACAGGATTAGTCAAACGATTACTGACCTGATTCGGAAATGTCTGAGCGCGTCAGCGTATCACCCTGAGTGCACCCGTGTCCAGGAAAGCTGTCACACAGGTAGCATGACTAGATTAGCGCTCCGGCTAAAAACCCCGCTCCAACTACAGGGCGCTAAAGCTAACTAACTTAGCCGGGTTTTGCTAAGTGCCGCGCTCAAAAAACGGGCTAAGAAAGACATCTTCAAGCTGACCTCAGGGAGGACAACCATCTCTGTATTATTATCATTAGAATTATTCCTCCATTTTCACTAGTCATGACACTGAAACTAAAGTATGACTTGCTAAAATTGTACAATACAATTAGCTGGGTATTTTCAGCGTGCTAACGTTAGCTAGCTAACGAACGTTCCCAACATCTCGGCCTGCGAAAAAATAATAAAAATTATTATTCACGATTGCCGTAAACCGACTGTATCCTCCTTACGTTGTGCTAAATTGTAATTTCGAAATAAACTCCGACCAACAAAAACAGATCGAAGAGTTATTGATCCGCCCGGCAGCCAAAAAAAAAAACCATTAGCGCCCTGCTTCTTCTTACTGTATCGGAATCAGTGAGCTACCACAGCCTGCTAACATCCTTTAGCTCCTCATCACTCATGCAGCACAACTTACCTTGTTGCTACGCGTCCCTCTGTTGATGAGAGCAAAAAATATCCTTAATACGTTTAAACACACACGATCCGACGATCTTCTTTTTTTAAAGACAATCCTGTAGATTAATTAATTGTTCGATGAAGCTTCAGCCCTGAGTCGTCTGACTTTGTGTCAACTCCTTTCCAAATCAACAGCGCCTCTCCGTCAACACAAACTTATCCGATCAGAAACACAGCTACATTTTGACCCTCGTCGAGAAGGCATGGGCTTGTCAGTGACGCGCGTCGCGTAATAACGCTACAAGACACACGGATTTGAAACTCATAATTGATAAAAACATCATATTAAGCGATGAGGAGCTAGCCGTGTCTCTTGGGGGAGATCTCATCATCATCCAGCTACTTCTTCCTTTTTTGTGTAAATTTTACAAAATGGCGCGCGTTCCAAACCTGCGCAGCGGACCGGCCCGGCGGACCTCAGACATGACCAACCGCTTCCGCCGCTCTCATCGAACCACCGTCCTCGCCCTCATCCGCTTCAAAACGACGCGAAGGCGAATCCGCTCGATAATCAAACGGATTGATTGTACTCGAGTCGATTAAATATCCACAGCGCGCAATCAGACCGCAAATGTTTCACGGAAGAAAAAGTAAGGAACAAAATGGAAGCCGAGTAAGAACGTTACCATGACGACTGTCAATCAAACCGCGAAGTTCCCGGATGACCTCATGACGTAGACACGTTCCTGGAGTTGCCGTAGAAACTGCCAATCAATTTTACATTTCGAAAGGCGTGGCTAACTCAATCCGAGGACGCGCTCAGGGCAAGCGGGAGTTTTTAGCCACCGCAGTTTTATATTAATGTTTTATGAAATTCCTAGTTATAATTCCAATCAAAGCTTAGATAAACACCGTATTTTTATGCATTACAATTAAAAATATTTTATCATAATAAACAAACTTTTAAACAATAAAAAATTGTACAGTCATTTTTATTTTAACACCGAGTAAATAAAAAGATTTATTTTAAACAAGAGTGTTTCTTGAAAATCTGTTCTTCCCTGTGTCGTTCTTTTTCTTCTGTTTTTCTTTCCTGTTTTTTTAGCATGATGATGAGCTGTGTGGCATAGTGGTTAGCACTGGTGGGTCCAGGTTCGATTCCTCAAGTTTGCATGTTTCCTTTAGTGCTTGGTGGGTTTCCTCCGGGTGCTCCGGTTTCCTCCCACACTCCGAAGACATGCAGATTAGGCCATGTTCCCAAATTATAATTCCAGTGGTGTGTGTGTGTGTGTGTGTGCCCTGTGATGGATAGGCACCCTGCTCATGATGTACCTTGCCTCGTGCCCCAAGTTGTCTGGATTAGGAATTAGGCCCCTGTCACCCCATATACAGGATAAGCAGTATAGACAATGAATATTGAATAAAGATTAGATATGTGTGTGTGCATGTGTGATCGACTCTGCTGCTTGATACATTGTGTGTAAGCAGGTCTTCCGAATAAATGTAAAATGACTCCCAATGAAGTGAAAACGCAATAACAAATGCAGAATTCACTCAATTGCCAATGCATATTTTAAGCACCTAGACGGATTTGCAATTATTTTAAAATAAATATTTACAGAATGCAATCCAAAGTAAAATTTGTACACCTAAAATTATGACTTGGGGGAGGTAAAAATTTTCTTTTGTGCATGACTTAAAGTATCACTGAAGACTGAAAATGTGCAAATGTTACTTTCATATGTGAACACTTTAATTATTGTTAAGGTTAAAAGGGTACCTTTTGAAAATATCTGTACATGTTTGTGGAATAAATAGCATTTTAAAACACAAATCTTTCAGTTGTTTCATATATATTTAATATATATTTAATTTCAGTTTAATATATATATATATATTATGAATGATTTGTCAGGTCATACGATTTTTTTGAACACTGAACATTATAATTATAATTTAATAATCATTCAGCAAATTAAAATGATTATAGATTCATTGTGATTCCTTGAGCTGAAATATGAGCCAAGCACATCTCGCGCGCAGAACCAAACCGAGTCATGTGACAGAAAATCGTCACGTGGTTTTGTAATCAGGAAGTAACACTGTGTAGTAAAACAGTGTCTCTTTACAGGATTAGATAAAATGAGTGTTACCTTAGATTTAAGGCTTAAACGTGCGAACAAAGTGTATCATGAAGGGGTAACGTACTTTTACTATGATATTCATATGCATTCTTTTAAAGTGAGTTGAGATTAAGAGGTTTCTGTAGCTCGGGCTTCGCTTATGTAATGTTATTAAAATGAAGCGAGTACTTACTGTACTGTATGATTACAGCTTTATTATTTTTCATAAAACAAACTTCAGCTCAGGAAGACAGAACCATTGTTTAGAAAGCTGCTCATGCTCATTTGGTATGTAGAACATGAACCTGATGCTGTCTAATGTAAACAAATATTACTTTATCTATTAGGACAGCTGATGCAGGACTCCCTAACAGAATGTCACATCTTATATGCAAAAATATGTTGTTGAAATTTGCACTAGAGTTGCACATATATCTCTGGTATTTATTTCACTCCATTTCCCCAATCCTGTTTTTTTAGGAGATCCTGGCTGGAGTGGTAGTGATCACGGGTAAGGAAGCTGTGCAACATCAGGGTATCACCCTGACCATGGAGGGTCTTGTGAATCTACAGCTCAGCTCCAAGAGTGTCGGAGTCTTTGAGGCTTTTTACAACTCAGTCAAGGTTAGCCGTCACACAGCATCTTGTCAATCACGATATGTTATGACTATAACAATGCTCAGCATCTGATGCCTTACAGACGTTTAGTTGTGCTTGGATTGTATATGGCAAAATAGATTGGACAGAATTTTGCATAAATACCTTTATTTTTAATTAATGACTTGTTTTTGTCATGAAAATGTGTGCTGTTTAGTCTATAGGAAAATTTGTTCAAATGCCTTTAAGAGGTGGGTTTAGAGTAAGCATCGTCTCTACTGTATGGTTAACTTGTGTTTGTGCTCCACAGCCCATTCAGCTGATCAGCAGTAACATCGAGGTAGCCAAACCAGGCAAGGTGCCAGGAGGCAAAACCGAAATCCCCTTTGAGTTTCCACTGCAAGCAAAAGGAAATAAAGTTCTGTACGAGACCTACCATGGTGTTTTTGTCAACATTCAGGTAACTTTTTTTTCTGGAGGACTGATAACTACACACAGTTGTCTGAGAAACTACATCACTAGCCTCCACATTTGCACTTGCATACTCTTCCAAAGGTCTCTTATACAATAACTTGCAGAAATGTACAGATTGGTGAATATGTATTTGTATATTTAAATAAAGACAGAGAATACGAGGTATAAATTGTGACGTTTGCTAATATGGGGTTATGTGATGTGATTCAATCCAGAGTTTACAATAACAGGACATCCAATACTATATCATTCTACTTCTCTCACCGCAGTTAGTGTACACTGTATAACTTTCCTGAAGAATTCAAACATAGTTATTGTTTTATCTCTGAGTGCAGTGAAGTGCTGACACTGGATACGCTTTCCATCAACGATACATAAAAGTCTCCTCACAGAAAACAATCCTCCTCACGATTTGAACACTTATATACATTTGATGAGTATGATACCATGGAGTCAGCTCTGTCAAAGATGAAAATCACATTTGAGAACTCCTGAACTGTCACTGAGGTATACAACAATATAATCCACAGATACATCAGGGACTGATTTATGGTCCTGCTGTTTGATATCACCCAAATGAGGATGGGTTCCCTGTAGAGTCCAGTTCTTCTGAAGGTTTCCTCCTATAGTTTTTCCTTGCCACCATCACCCTAGGCCTGCTCATCTGGGACAATTTGGGACAAAAACTTTTTAGACATATTTCTTTACATATTTGAATTTATGTATGCGATGCTGCTTTGCAACAATGACCATCGTTAAAGACACTATTCGGATAAAAATTTTATTCAATTATAGCAATATTCTAATATTACAGTAATCACAATACAGTTTTGCCTGACTCTACTGTCACAAGTAGCTGATTTGAATAAGGAACCTTGTTTGACCTAATAAGTTTGAGTTATATTTGTTTATTATTTCTGTATGATTAAATACCAAACCATTCACTATTTCCAATCATAACCTAAAAATGAATAAATAAATTAAAACATTACAGAAGAATATTTGCATGCCTGTAAAGCAAGCAACAAATCACCTGACAGACCAGTTTTCAGATAAAAAAAATAAATAAATAAATAATAATAATAATATTGGCTCCTGGGATTTGCGTGGAAATAGAAAGGAAAAAGTGTGACAACGTTACCTGAATAATTCCGCAATATACTCAAACAAACTCGGTAAAACCGACAGCTTTTTTACTTATAAAACTGCACAAATCTGTATGTAACAGTACTTATTATTTTTAAACAAAGAGTTTTCACACGATATATTAACTGTGTTTATTTTATTACTCTTTAATACGCTTTATAGAATTTTGTTTTATGTAGAAATGTTTTCCAAGGCACCTTTGCTTATGGTGTTTTTTTTCTGTAAGCGGTCAATAGTTTTCAAACAGCTGTTAGGTTTTACTGAGCATGCTGGAGAATATATCACCTAGCCTTAACTGATGAGTTAAGATGTATAATACTTGCTCTTGGACAATTGTCATCATCCCCCCCCCCCCACTTTTGTGTCCAGTATACTCTTCGTTGTGATATGAAGCGCCCTCTTCTGGCAAAAGACCTGAGCAAGACCTGTGAATTCATGGTCCATTGTCAGGTTAGATCTTCATCTGCTTCTGTCTTGTTTTAACTACAAATTCCTGTGATATAATTGAATCAACCGACACAAAATCCATTATACGGTATTTACTTTTATGTGTTTATCTGCAGCCACAGAAATCCAAAGTGCAGCCGACTCCCGTTGATTTCACCATCACGCCGGAGATGTTGCAGAATGTGAGAGAGGTAAAGACCCTTGATACCACCATTTAATGGCCTGTCTAGTTATTGCACTTGTTTCGCAATAGACATTGATTAGGCGCTTTGACTAACATTAGTGTGTGTAACGGAGCATAACATCACTAAGGCTGCGACAAAAGTATTTGAGCCGAAATTTTGAATATTTCAATTATATATGTGCGATTCATTAAATAGAGTTCCTTGTTTCGAACTTATTAAGTGCAATTTGCACTATAAAAAAGTTCAGGTTACTGTTTTGAGATTAAAACGGAATATCAGACCCCTTAATAATAAAATGAAAATCACATCATATAAATACAGATTTTACGTGAATTAGGTAAAAACTGGAGTATGTGGGATTCCCAGGGAAAAGTGTATTCTTTCAGAGTGAACAAAGAAATAAAGTTTTACGTTCTGCTCAAATGTTTTCTACAGTGAGGTTGAACAATCAATGCCCAACATAACTATTGTATTTATGTAAACTTCTATCATGTTATCATCAACTTCTACCAGCACTAGCTCGCTTGTTATCTCCTTAATAGGACTTTAGTTCTTTCAGCTGAGCATAACTTTAGATGCACTTACCTCATTACGGTTCATATCTTCCGTTTTGACTCTACTTAACTCCACGTCTCTTCACTTCACTTAATGGACATGAGTGAGCGGCTAAATGCTGAGATAGACCACTCTGAATGCATCTACATTTCCTTGGGAATCCCAGCTGCTTCAACTAAATAAGATAAAATCTGTGTTTTTGAGCTTTGAATTTAGGCTTAATTTTTTTTAACTAAGAAATAACTATATGCATATATATAACTATAACCCGTACATTTTAAAGATAATGATTATTTAAAAAAATAACAAATGTAAATGTAAAAATTAATTGTATTTAATGTGTACACTGTATAATTCAGAAATATTACATTTATATTCAGCTTTCAAGCTCCAAACACTGAAGCACATGTTTACCCAAGAATGCTGGCTTACAAAAGTAATCACTGGATTTGTCTTAATAACAAACGCTTAATATGCATATTCCATCTGCAAGTATTTTTTCAAATTAGTTATTGGTCAGCAAGTATTTCAAAGAAAATCAAAGTCTAAATGAATGCTAACTGTGAAAGTATTTGACCTCTCAGATTCTGGAAGCTCAGATTTTTTTTTATTAATTTATTTTATTATTTATTTATTTTTTAGATAAAAAAACCACCTCAGTTGAACTGTCATTGAGAAGAGACTGAAAGAGCGAGATCGAAGGCTAAGGAGCATTCTGAGGAAGTTAAAGATAAGATAATAGACATAATTATATCTAAAAGGCTGGACATCACAAAAAGCACTGTTAAATCAATAGTGTGGAAGTGGAAGCAGTATCATATCACCCAAAGCATTACCGAGACAAGGCCCTCCCTCAAAAACAAGGCTGATAATAGTAAGTGAGGCCACAAGCCATTCTGGAGGAATTACAGAGTTCAGTGGCAGAGAGTGGAGGGAGGCTGTAAGAAAAAAAAACATTTAAAAAGCTTGGCATTATTAAGGACAGTATAAGATAAGGGTCAGAAAATAAACTGTTTATTTTTAAAAGTACCATATTAAAGGATGCGAGTGACACAATGAATATTTTTTTGTTTTTGTTGTTTTGTTTATTTGCTTTTTTATTTTTTTTGAGTGTGATAAAAACCAAAGTTAAGATATTTTCATTGGAAAGCTTCCAGGGTTAAGGTTCGATTCCCAGCCAAGTTCGATTCCCACCCCCGTGTGCATGGAGTTTGCATGTTCCCTCCAGTGTCCTCCCACAGTTCAAAGACATGCAGGTTAGGCTGATTGGCGTCCCAGATTGCCCATAGTGTGTAAATGAATGTGTAAGTGTGATGGATTGGCACCCTGTCCAGGGTGTACCCTGCCTCGTGCCCCAAGTTCCCTGGGATCGGCTCCAGGCCCCCCGCGACCCTGAATACAGGATTAAGCACTATAGATGATTGTGAGTGAGATAGTGAGTGAGTAACAACAATAAAACCCAACCAACAGTAAGAACTTTAGGAAGCAAATATTTTAGGAAGAGGGTTTTCCAATGTAAAGAGGTTGAATACTTAGGCAAAGTTATTTTTTTATACATATGCTGAATATTTCTTTTCTTTGAAAATTCTTTGAAAGTTCTTTAAGAGCATATTGGGTTACAGTAACAAAAAAAAAGGGGGGGGGGGAACAGTCTGGAGCAATCTGTGTAAGTGGCATCTATATAAAACCCAGAAGAATGTCAGGACTTTTATGGGGGTCGAATATTTTTTGCATGAATCTGTACTTTCACATCACATCGACTGGCTTAAATTAAGCCTTCTTAAGGTGTTTTATTGTTCCTACAAGGGTTCCGTTCCGAAGTTCCTGATCAGTGGCCACCTCGACGCCACGAACTGTGTGATCTCACAGCCGCTCACGGGGGAGCTGGTGGTGGAGAGTTCAGAGGTCGCCATCAAAAGCATTGAGCTGCAGCTAGTGCGGGTTGAGACATGTGGTGAGAGAGAGCACACGCAGACGCTGAAAACTACACCACCTTGTGCTTTATGCTCTTTTGTGTTTAGAAGAAAAGATTTACCTCTGCAAATTAACCATCTTTTTTCTTAGCCATGTTATGTTATATTAGTTCAAAGGTGAGTCAAAAATGATCTGCACTCTGGCTGTAGAATTTATTTTAATCAGTTAGAAGTTTTTGCAGTGTCCACAGTGTGGCAGAAGTGTGCGGACGTGCATTGTCATGTAAGATCGCAATCCCTTGGATAGCAGCCCTCTGCGTTAAATCCGAAGTTTACTGTAACGATCACTGTTGATAGTTGAACCTTTTTTCTGACGGACCCTTGAGAATCCCAGAAAAATGTAATTTAAGTTGATGGTTGATGTTAACTTGTTAACTTGATGTTTGTTCGCAGATATCCAAATGCGTGTTTTTATTCTTCCATGACTTGTTTCAGCACCAGGTACACCCTCTTAACGTAAAAAAAAAAAAAAAAAAAAGTGCACCCTGCTCTTCTATTATGAAAACCACAAGTGAGGCGTCCATTTTTGCTCGCACCGCAGTTACAAATGAACCCATGCAACATGTTTACTCCTGCATATCAGTTACTGGGGAGACTGTAGTCTTCAACAGAAAGTCCTGATAAGACAGTGCAGCCGTCAGAAATTTTAATATAACCGGAGTACGGATTATTTTTGACTCGCTCAAATATATTTGATAAATGTTATTTTATTACCGATTGTGTATTCCGGTTGCAGGCTGTGCTGAAGGCTACGCCAGAGATGCGACAGAGATTCAGAACATCCAGATAGCAGAGGGAGACGTGTGTCATGGCCTCCCCATCCCTATATACATGATCTTCCCCAGACTGTTCACATGCCCTACACTCGAAACCACAAACTTTAAAGTTGGTGAGTCTTGTATTTTTTTTTTTTGCAGAAACTGTAGACAATGAAATGCTGAAGCGTTTTTTTTTTCCCCCTCTCTTTTTCATTTCCTGAGAATGTATACTGATCGAACATCTCTTCTTCGTTTGCAGAGTTTGAGGTGAACGTGGTGATTGTTTTTCACGATGATCATTTAATAACAGAGAACTTCCCGTTGAAGCTGTGCCGAGTATGAGATCAGAGGCTGCAGATTCACTGATGTTTTCTGGAAGTCTCTGGGAGTGGCCCTCTATCTGTTTAAGTGCCAGTCAGGAACGAGCAGGAAGGCTTGTGTTACACAGCTACAGTCTGACCTAATTATTACATACACGAACAGACGTTTACCGATTTTCTTTTTTTATTCTTGAAATCAGTGTCAAAAAGCTAGTGCGCTTGTTCCTTTTTTTTTCTTGGTTATTCATGATGCTCATATGTGATCATCTTTACATTTCAAACACATAGAACTGCTTTTCAGCATCCCCCATCATTATAGCATTTAATGTAAAAGCCATGTGCATTAATTAGCACCAAGATATTAATTTACATTCTACATGACAAGGATAAAAAGAGCCTGACCTTTATGTGCTACTTTGTGTCCCTTGTATAAATCATGAAGTGTATAAATAAATCAGTACTATGGTTATTTGCAGAAAATACATGTTTTTTTGTTTTTTTCTTTTCTTGTTTTTTAATCTGTATGATGAGCATTTGTGTTGGTTTGTGCTGAAAGATGAAGCATGTCAGTGGCTAAATATCTACAGTAATATTGTAATAACATGCCTGCACCTGCTCATTAGAGTCAGACATCGATCAGGCTAGATTATCTTTGGCCATATTTACACAAAGTTCAATAAAATGGAAATGTGAAACATTTTAAAAGAATGAAAAAAAACAGCTCCCTATGTAAAAATGAAAACTAATAATAGTGACTTAATATATTTATTTAGAATACTAATGAGGAAAAAAAAAATACCCCCCCCCTTGTGACAAGAAAGGTGACCTACAAAATAAACTTTTTTTCTTCTTTATTCTTTTTTTTGTTTGTTTTATATATATTTTTTTGTTTTTGAACATCTAAAATATTTAAAAACTTGAGTAAACATCAATTAAGAAAAACCTAAACAAAAAACAAATTAAAAAACATAATACTAATTAACCCTAGGTCCTTAATTGTGGATTAAGAGCTGCATGAGCAACAATCAAAACAGAACTGTCCACTTTGTGCAATGTGAATTTGCAAATCACTAAAAACTATGGGAGATAAGATGGGAAAAAAATTATCACCGTTACATACAGTTTACATTCAGTTTAACGGTTTTATTCTGGTTACTGCATCATATAGCAAATGATAGATGCTATATAACAAATGTGTCTTAATATTGAAAATTATATATACAAATGTTAAACATTATGAGTAGTGTATAGGTGTATGTATACAGTTTAATCACGTTTATGAGAAGGCTGCTGCGTGTGCGTGTCCTCGCCGAGGCCGTCCTGGTAACATGGGGAAATCCTCAGGTAAAAGTGCATGCTCTCGACAGGTAGGACAAGTGCTCTGCTCCTTTAGCCATGACTTTATGCACTACACAAACGACAGAAACGATACAGTGATAGAATTTTGTTTTTATAACCGCAATCAGTGTGAACACTAGAAAATAAACCATATTTCATAATACTTTCTCCAGTCTCATATAAACAGGTTATTTGTAAAATAACATTTTCTAGGATTTTCTATGGTATACATGACCTACAAAATACATAAAATCTACAAAAACAATGGAATTAACATTGTTATTAAAGATAAATTTTTTTTTTAACTTTACTTTTCTGCAAAATTATTTTTTTTTAATACAATGAATGAATAAAATATGTGGAAAGCTCTACTTAAAAGCTCATACTGTTAAATTACAAGTCTCACCTCTCTATGGAAGCTATGGCGACACTCCAGCACACATAGGTCTTCAGGGTTCATATCATCATGACAGATAATGCAAGGGTCCTCCATGTTCAGCTAATAGAGAAGGAAAAGAGAGACTTACATTTAACACATCAGGGCAGAGTAAAAATATATGAAAATTGTTGTAGCTAAACTGGCTGATGGAGAAGGCGACATAAAATGCTCCAAACTCTCACAGCTTTGGAAGACTTGCGATGTTGAGAGGACACGCTCTTCCACACGTGTGCAGGTGGGGGAGTTGCAGGATCTCTGGTGACGTCAGTGGCAGGAGGAGTTGGACTGGGAACAGCAAAATCTCTCCCACCAGTGGTATCCCCACTCGCTGAGTTCATCTGCAGCTTCTCAAAAACACAATTCTTAATCAGATTCGTCACTACTATACTCCACTTACATGTAAGCATACACCATAACACTGTTGTTCAGGGTAAGCATGAAGTGTTGCCTCATTTTAAACATAGATAATACAACACCTGTGCTTGGTACAAACATACAGTTTAATTTAAAGTGTATAATTAAAAAGAGAACAATTATATTATATTAATTTAATTTATGCAATGGCACAACATGTTTCCACCCAGCATAGTTTTTAAGATACAATCAGGAATGGATTTTATGTTCACCCTGTATAATATTAAAGCTATAACTAACTGTTTCTTTGCATGTAATGCCACCTTATTATATTAGACTGTAATCTTTATTATTCTTAATTGTTTTTATTAGTTTACAGTCTAAAAAAAAAAAAGTGACTAGAACATGAACATTTCTACACACAGTTTAAAGCATTCACAAATAGTCTTTAAAACTCCAGACTGTTGCATGCATTTGGGGAAAAACAAATCTTGTCCCACATGTAGGTTTGAGAATATGCACAGAACAAAACACTTATAATCAGAAATAAATTTTATCAAAAGGGAAAATCTAAGCAGTGAATGTGGTTAGTCACGTGACGAGCTGTATTAGCCTCTGTTAGCAAGGATGCTCAAATTTTACTCTCCTACCGCCACTAGATGTCTCCCTATTCCATTAAATCTTCCATTTGCCTTTATCCAAAGCAAACAAAGCCACTGAGAGCACACAATCAGACTGACCTAGGGGATGTCTCAGCTTCCCTCTATCAATATATGAAACACATTCATTCTGCATGTGTACGGAGTTGTGTCTGTTGGTCTAACAGCGTTTATTATTCTGCTCATATTAACGGGCAGATTTACAATTTTTCCAGTTTCCGTAAAACAATACGGACGTAGACGTGTGGGAAAACGACTTACTCACAGTGATCAAATATACACATATTTTCTTTGACACTGTGATCAGGTTAATATGTGAAACAAAGTATGTACACATGTACTAAAGCTACAAGATTGATTCTACTTGTATTTTCTTGACTGTTTGTTTAAATGAAGCTGGTCGGTGTTTGTTATATAATCTTTGTTATATATGTAATTACTGCTTGAAAGCAGGTCTATACTACAAATTTAACAGCCGGATTTGTTTTACACTTTTTTGTTTTGAGACACTAGGAAAACCCACACAATGTTTCCATTTCTGGATTATACTTATGTCTCATCTGCAACTTAAACAAAGCAGAATATGGTTAGTGTCTACATTTATCCAGGGGATCTGAACACGCTGTGATCCAGAGTCGGAGAGACCAAGAGATCCTGAAACAGCAGTCAAAATGGACATAAATACTCAGTTCAAAATGCAAAGAGTTTTGTCGAAGTTGAGGCCATTTCACAGAGGACAATTACAATATTAGAAACCTGCTGTGTGAAAATATTTGATGATGACACATCCATCCTCTTCAATCGAGCCAACATAAGCATGCTTTAGGCCAAGTTCTAAATCAATTAACTTTGCACACAGACCCCAATTCAGTGCTCCTGCTCGAGTAACGTTATGACAAACATTATAAAGGGGCGTGATGTGCAGCTAATATTAATACATACATTCCGACTAGCTTAACTGTTTGTGTTTGATACAGTATTATATATTTCAGTTTATTATGTTTTACAGGTTGTAAGAGCTGCAGTCTCACTTGTGTGTGCTCCTGGTGGTCAAGGATGAGTTGAGCAGCTCTGTTAATCACTTCTTCATACTTCAACATGCTCAGACTGCCACCGTTCATAGAGCGCACTTCTTGGATGAATTTTGTCAGGACCGATCTGAAACGCACGCACGCACACACACGCACGCACACACACACGCGCGCACACACAAAGTAGCACACAAGTTACAAATAAATATGAAACCAAACTGACTCAAATGCTGAAATGTTTTTTATGGAAAATAGCTTCCAAAGCGAGACTGAATACACAAATTAGTTTCTACATGAAATCTAAACCACTTTAAACTGAAAATTTAAGTTGGTTTAAAGATTAAAGTTATGGAACACTCCTTAAAAATCTTTATTGTGCAATATTCAGTCAACACCTGTTACGCAAAATTTAATAACCAGATGGCCATCATTATTTTTATGCAAAACATTTGTTTTAAATTACAAGTTCCAGAAAAGGTGTTTGTGAAGTATACCATGCTGTGTTATTGAAATACTTCAAGCATACCATGGTGAAATCCCCAAATGGCAAGTCACATAGTCCAGAATCTAAAACTTGGACTCATTATACTCAAGAAATGCTCACCATCAGAATGTAGAAGCTTCACTATAGTAAAGCTACAGGATAATAAAACAGCGACACTACAGCTTGTCTTTGGGTGTTAAGTGTGAGGTAATTTTACTAGCTGAGAGATGTTATCGATCACTTACATTACCAAATCCTACATACACATGTCTCTACCTATAAATGAAGTGATTTATTAATACAATGTGCTACCA
Source organism: Clarias magur (assembly GCA_013621035.1). Taxonomy (NCBI): domain Eukaryota; kingdom Metazoa; phylum Chordata; class Actinopteri; order Siluriformes; family Clariidae; genus Clarias; species Clarias magur. The sequence continues at coordinate 160,939 of QNUK01000487.1, forward strand.
ACAAACTCTACGTAAGCTAAATAATAATTCTATAAAAAGCTGTAAAGTTGTCAGATGGAATCGAGTACAGAAAATAAATCTTTGGCATGCAATTTAGCACTTTGTAATCTCACAATACATATATACAGTGTCTCATTCTCGTTTTTGTTTCTGGGTTTGAAATTAACATTACATACTGTCAGCATGTTACATGTTTAATCAACATTTTTAAAGAAACTAAAGAAATGCACTGAGTGACTGTGTCGATGCCATACTGGCGATGGATAAGCTGGATAAAGGTTAAGTAAAAAGAAAAACAATGCTAACACAATGATGCATGCCTGTGCAAGTCTTACCTGCTGTAGTGGGGGAACATGGTACTCAGACGATCTACGATCCTCTCAAATACAGCAAGAGGCTGTGGAAGCTGAACTGGACCCGAGGCTGTAGGGGGCGCTGGAGCAGCAACAGACTCACTGGCTGCTCTAGGTGTGTGAATGGTGTGGTGTGTGTTTACTGCCATGTGTGTTTGAGGTCTGGCAGGATGCTGCTGAACTCCATATGTGGTGTGTGGGTGTGCATGCTGCACAGGGAGCTGCTGCAAAACAGGCTGCTGGTTGGATAACGGATGAAGAATAGTCTGCGGAATACAAATAGTTTAAATTAATTTAAATTGACAACTATTAACCAGCCACCCACACAAAAATAAATGAATAAATAAATATGCATAGGCATGCTCAACCAAAGAGATTACACCTTATAGTGATGTGGAAGTTTGGATCATTTTATTGACTCGGTTCTTTGAACCTCGTTCATCAAAATGAACAAATCTTTTTTTTTTTAGTTATTTAGTTACTTTCGTTCTTTTGATCAGAAATAAAGTAAAATGTTACATTTTCAATAAACAGAACCCCAATACGTCCTCATACACAAATTTTGGCTACAGTTCCAATAATGAAACTATTATAATGCAGCTAAGAACATATTATGATAAACAGAACGAGGAGCTCACCATCATATCTTCTGGGCCGAATCGTTCGTTCTTTTGTCAAATGACTCTCAGAGATGCTATGCAGTGTATTACACAGGAAACGGAATTGGAAAGGTTCTTCTCATGAGTCTTCTAGTCTGAGTCGTTCGTTCTTTTGAATCTATTGCACTGCACAGCGTCTATGGGAGTCACATGATAAAAGAATGAACGACTCGGACTAGAAGACTCAAAGGACGCATTTCTGTTTCCTGTACATAACCTACGAATGTTTTGCGACTACTCGTTCTTCTGAGTCATGTTAAAGATGCGTTCAAAAAAAAAAAAACGTTTCGTCCATGAACAACCCATCACTAATTACTAAGCCATTTTCACTCAGGAAGTCGAAATAAATAGTTAAGATGTTTTGGTGTAAATGCTTATATACAATGATCAACCATAACGTCACAACTAGTGACAGGTGACGTGAACATCAATGACTTTATATGGTCTAATAGGTGTGTGGTACAGTATGTGTCAGGGTTAGGGTTAGAGGTTAACGAATATCATTGTCATGAAGGATGTGCACCTGGTCTGCACCAATGTTTATGCATATGATGTAAAAGAAAACTTTGCCTTTCCCATTGCTCCATGGTTCAGTTCTGCTGCTCACGCGCCGCTTGTAGGTGATTTTGATGTTGTACAGCAACAATGTGGGCACTCTAAGGAGTCCACATATTTTGGCTAATTAGTGTATATATTAATACTTTATTAATTAATATTAATCAGACTCAATTTAATTAAAATGCTGTATCAGGACCTTAAGAGAACTGTGCATAAGCAAATTTCCAAAACCTTAATGAAGTGAAGCAATGTTGTTAAACAAGTCAAACAATTACTTCAAGTTATTGCTACTTAAGGTGGATCTATAAGCTACTGAATAATATGGAGGTACTTCGTATTACATGTTTTTTTTTTTGGATTCATGTGCATTAAAATAAATAAGGGCATAGCATAAAAACTTATGTTATTAAAAAAAAAAAAAAAAAAAAAAAAGAGTTAAAGACCCACTATGAACAGATGATTTTTCTACATAACCGTCTCTGCACGAACACTGGTATATATTTGTGTGTATTTGTGTGTATTTGTGTGTGTGTGTGTGTGTGTGTGTGTGTGTGTGTGTGTGTGTGTGTGTGTGTGTGTGTGTGTGTGTGTGTGTTTTATGCTCATGGCTTTTGCCACAATATAAAATAACGGCATATTACCCCAACTCTACCAAGTAAACTGATGAGTCACTTTATTACACATCATGTCAGCGACAGCAGAACCCCATAAATGAGGAATCGAGAGGCCTGAGTAGTATGAAAGAATAATTTGCAACTCTCTGATCCGATTGGTGAATTTGACAGTTTCTTTGACATTTTTGTGAGCAATGGTGTGACTGATATAGCATCTGGGATCGCTGTCATGAGAATAAGCAAAAACGTGAATGCAGCATGATCTGAATGCAAGTTAACCATGTCATCCAAAAGTGAGATCCCATGTGTGCATGGAACAGGCTTCTTTACATGGCTTCTTTAAATTTTGCTTCTCTAGCAGACTTCCTACCTAATGCAGAAGTAGTACAGACCAGCTTTTTCTAAGGAGCATCGTAAACTCCATCTGCTTTTTCCTTATTTTTGTCTTGTGAGCTTTCTTCAACTTTCTCCTTCATCCAGGGCCAGTACATCTTTCCAAGACCAGTGGACCAAAATTGTTGAGAACTTTATTAGAACCACCTGTATACTTTGCTCTTTGATAGGATTATCCAGTCTAGTTAATCCTGTGGCATGTCATGTGCCTAATAACGTAGCCACCCATGCAATACATCTGATGTTGAACTAAGCAGATCAAAAGTTTCAGCTAGATCAAAACAGATCAAAAGTTTCCCCATCAAACATCATAATGGGGAAAAAACTGGGGGGGAGGGGGCAAATGACATCAGAGTGTTTTTAAGCACTGTCAAAGTTGAAATGTGGGCTCGTCTAAAGGCTCTTAAAGCACATTCCTGTATACTAAAAGCATGAAATCTGCGGTGTACACAATATTAAAGAAATTACAAGCAAAGCAAAAAAAAAGTCAAAAAAAAAATAATAATACACACACACTCTAATATGAAAACTATCCATGGCAACCAAACACAGGAAATAAATGCAGCTGTGTATGAAATGTCACGCATTCACGCTGCTGCAAAAATTCTGACATTTTGCAAGATAAGATGCATGCATTTAAAATGCACAGAACAATGCTCCCTAGGCAGGTGCATGGATCTCTATTCACTCTGCTTTTTTGCAGCATTTTCAAGCTAAACAAAAACTCAGGTAGTATTAGTGCGTGAGATAAAGATTGTGCGTGTGCATACACACATGCATGCGTGTGCACACTTACAAGCTGGGCCATGCCTATGTTCTTTGGTACACATGCTCCATTGTGTTGAGGCAACACATTCTCCCAGTCCCTCTCTCTCGCTCTCTCTAACATCGGTTACAGGGTAAAGTGAAAGAACAAAGAAATACATTCAATTTCCTTCAATTTTTTTTTTACTCAAATAGTTCCAACTCCAGTAGGTTGAATAGATTGACTATCAGCTCGAGCTGGATTTTAGCACATCTTATAAGGGATTGTGGCAATCCAGGGTTATGTTAAAACCTCACTGCAGATACTAGAGAATCTCATGAGTGGGAAATATCTCGCACTTACTATGACTATCTACCCTGCAATGTTTATGTATATCTGAAAAATACCATGAGGATCATTCAGATAAATGTGAAGCATGTCTGAATGACAGCATGACAACCTGCTTTTTTTATTCCTATTTTATAATACCATCTTCATACATTGCATAATATCGATACTCTTTTCTATTTTATGCTTTATTCTACTGGATCTCAATTCATCTATTCAGTCTAATAAAAATATTTGCAAGCTATGGTAGCTCACAAACTAATTAAACCCACTGCGTTAACCAATTCATCCCCATAATTCTTCTAACAGCACAAGACCATGTTGCATCTTCTGTTGCTTAATGGAGGATTTTTGTTTGAATTTCTATATAAACCAGTGCATCTGATACAATTGACAAACACATCAATGTCTGAGATCTGTAACTGAGATCACTGTTTTCCCCGCTTTGATATTTTATGTTAAAGTTACCTAAAGATTGTGATTTGCATATTCTCATGTAAGACTTGAGATGGCATTGACATGTTTCTCAAAGTGGACAGTTTTAACGTATGCTAGGTTTTATATCAATGGGTGACTCATTGAATAATTCAATAAAAAATAAATTAATTAATAAAAAAAAAAGAGAAAGAGGATTCTTCCAAAACATGGAGACAATGTGTTGATGCAACACAAAGCATAACAAGAGAAATAATGTATACCAGTTTACTAGTTTAATGCAATCCTGCTCAACAGCGGTTCCAGACAAACAGTAGATCATTCTTACCGGTACAGGAGGAGGAACAGGGGTGCTTGGGATGTCAATTGCAGGAAGATCAGACAGACTGATGCCTTTTCTTACAAGCTCTATCTGCTCTTCATACTGCTTCTATAAATCACATAAAAAAACTGGTGAACTGGGGGTTGACTTATTGCACAAATACTGACAATTTATTTATTTTTGATCATCAATAATGGCACACCTACATCCATTTACATTGAGGAAATAGGACCCAGAGGTCCAGTATATGATTGGTTGTTCAACAAGGAAGTAGTAGAAAGAAGAAATAAATAAATAAAATCAATGAAAACTGTTGTAGACAAAATGGCAGTCTGACCTCTGTTCTGATGATCTTCTCCTGAACTTCCTGTACGCATGATTTCCAGGCCTCTACCATGGAACTGACACCTGTAGTCGAATACCTGCCAGAAAAAAAGAAATAAGTACTTTCACCCAAATGAAAGTGTTATTATAAATGTGCAGAATCTGTCAGGGTCTCACATTAAGACCACTTATAGTAAATGACAGATTCTATCAATCTAATGGTACAAATTCTGGATCTATGTCCTTACGTAGGTGATAGCTCAGTCAAGTGTTTTAGAATTGCCTTTCCATCTGACAGGTACTTCCTCAAGCCACGCAGCCCATGATCTCGCATATTTTTCAAGACAAACTCCTACACACAGCAATCCATTTATTATGCCAGTAGACATCTGGCTTTAAGTTTTAGACAGTTATAGTTACAATGCAGAAATGGAATAAATCAGAAGTAAGCTCTCACCCGTCCTTCCAGTGATCGACTGGTTGCTTTTGCACACTCCACATTAAATTTCTTTATTTTATCCTCTAAACTCATCTTCTCAGCTGCACATTGATTACTGCAAAATAAAGGATTTTTGCAATTAGAATTTACAATAAGCACACTCGAAAATGATACTAAACGTTAAGAATCTTCTCACTGAAGTCCAACAGAGAGATACTGAGAAGCTTCTTTTCAGCAGGCTATACAGACTCAACACCGCATATGACTTAACCCTCTGATCTGCTTTTTCACACAAAACAATCTCACTACTCATCATGATGCACATCACACATTAACGTACACCACAGAACTTTGACTTTGTTATTATTCTGGACATTGTCTTGCTCATGACTGGACATGTTTCCCTATATCCCAATTCCACTTCAATTCAATTTAATTTGAAATCTGTCTTATTTCATACTTTACATTCTTATTTGAAAACTCTACTTAATTTTTAGGTCATCGGTGGTCAATAAGCACTTCACTTCATATCAGACGGTGTGAGTGTGTGACATAAAATTTTAATTAGAAAATTTTAACTAAAGGAGAATGTGTTTAACAGACAGTCCAAAATTACAGGAAATAAAAAGTATTCTGTGCAACAGAAGTGGTCAGAGTACTTGCCTTATTGCAAGGAAATGGTCCAGTACTTTTTGAAACTCCACATCTTTATCTTGGATTAGCTTGGACATGCTGGGTAACACAGAAACATGTACAAGCAGATTACAGTAAATATATCCACCAATATCTATACTAAATGAAACCTTGAGCGTACATAAAGAAACACAGCTGAACTAAAGTAGATTTACTCTAGATGCATTTGAAAAGTTTGTGTCCAACACAGCAGTTATGGATCAGAATTTTTATCATAATTTTTCAAGTGACAAACATCTTCCACACACATTAGCTTACAGACACCTGTGACTGATGCATGTAAGTGTTGAAAAAGCAAACCATCCCTACCACCCAGAGTGAAAGGCCAGTTTTACAACAGTAGCATCATTTGACAAGATCTAATGATGGATCAGTTGGACACAAACCTCTAAAACAAAATAATAATAAATAAATATAAAGCTAACAGGGCAAACAGCTTTTCTCTCAAAAGCCCCCAAATGTCCAATAAAAAAGTGTGCCAATACACATGATTCATTGCTATTTAGACATCACACCTTTCCTGAAAATCCACCAGCTCTTTGATTTCACCCTTCAAAGTCTTCAGCATCTCTTGGTGCTCTTTTTTCTCCTGCTGATCCTTCCGTATCTCATCCTCAAGCTTTTGTTGGAACAAAGTCAACTCTTTGTTGGAAATCTGGAAAAGTGTGAGCAGGAAGTATAATAAAAGTGAAAATATGATCAATCTTTTTTTTTTTTTTTTTACACAAGTAAGTAATGAAGCATAAAAGAAATGCACTATGGTGTTGCTACCTCTATGTGCTCATCAAGTTTCTTCAATTCATCATCAAGTACAGAACAGGACTCTGCTCTTTTGCTTTGAAAAGCCATAAGCATTTCCCTGGTGCTCTGGATACTGTTTTCAAATTTTATGTTGTTTTTTTCTGTTTGCAACATATCTCCCTAAGAGGAAAAAGTAGGGAAGGAGAAAGAAAGGAAGATAAAATAATATGCAAGTCTTGTAAAAATCAAAAAAAAAAACTAAAATCAACTGAGGTTTTTTTTTCCTATGGAAAAGTCTTCTTTTAAAAAAAACGGCAGTTGCGCACACACACACACAAACTCACTCTGTTCTTTTCAAATGGTGCATATGGTTCTGTATTAATGGCAACATCATCTCTTGTATCTTTGTTACCCCAAAGCGTCTGAGGACAGAAAAAGATGCTCACATTAGGCATCTTACTGTTAAACATTTAAAAAGTGCACAAATGGGAAGTTTCGCCTTTTTGAAAGACTTACCTGAACAAACATGTTCTTATTTCTGGGAGATACCTCTTCATTAAAATTTATATAATTATTATCAGAACTAAAAACATCAGGGTTGAATGCAATTAATGGGAAATCATGGAAGTGATTGTTAAACTCTGCTTCTTCTGTATTTTCAGGAATATCTTGCACGTCAAACAGATATTCAAAATTCAAATCATATGGATTGGGAAGAACAGGACAAGAAGCTTGGTCAAAAGATTCACTGGTGTTATCCAGACTTAAATGTTTAGACTGGGGCAGGAATTCCTTGGCTTTGGGGTTGAGATGGGAAGATTCTTTAGCATCTGAATCATCCATGCTGTAAGAATGAAATGGATTGCTGGCCAGAAAAGAGGCTTCTCTGTCATCATCCAAAGTGTGCTGAAGAAACTCAACATGCGACTTCAGTCCGATGCCACCGTTACACATTACAAATCGGCGCGAGCCGAGCAGGAAATATTTAAGTCCGCCAGCAGCTTTGATCTTTTCCCGTGCTTCAGGTGGAAAGTTCTGTAGCTCACCAACAAGTAGTGGGTCTGACACCTCAAGAGGTCCATGCTCATCCAGAATCTGTGCAAAGTAACTGGTAAAGGATGGGACACAAGAAACAGAAAGACATTGTAAGATGAATTCACAGTGGAAGTGAATTTTACAAAAGAAATACTAGAGCATACTAGTGCACAGACGCAGATGGTTAAAACAAAGTGTGTACAGATTTCCTGACATCCAGCTGATAAGCACTTAAGTACATGCCAGTGAGGAGCTAGTCAAACTATAACTTTATTAGCTAGTCTTTTTTACATCACATCACATCCTGCTGTTACTACCCAAAAATGTTCCAGTTATCATGTGTTTTTGCACTCCGTAACCTATTTAAAATTAATGTAAAGTAATCATGTGTTGCTAAACATAACTAGAAATTGCCAATCCACCCATGCTCTAATGTTTAATAATAAAATAATAATAATAAAATAAAATAAAAACTGCCTAAACCATTTAAGTTTTTTGGTGCGACAACTAAAATAAAACCTTATGTACTCACTCATATAAACTCTCTTTGGTTGGGTCTGGGTTGCTATCCAAAAATCTCTTATCGGTGTTAAATGACCTTGGGTTGACATACTGCACCTCGAACTCTGCAACCTGCTCACGCAAATAATCAGGAACACTAAAGGGATCATCACCATCAAGCAGCATCCTACAGTCGTTCAAGAGAGAGTTACAGGTAAACTGCCATGATCAATTTCTAAGTAATAAAAAACTAATAAGGAAGTAAACAAAAGTATTACAGCGAATCGTCCTCAAAGAAGAAATCATCATCATCTTCATCTCTTCTTATTCCCGATAGCAGCAAAACAGTCTAAAAACACACAAGGAAAAAAAGAAAAAATATAAAAACTAAAAATATATATTTTTTTGTCATAATTCATTCTTACTTCATCTGAAATCCCTCACCTTTGGTTCTTTCTGCTTCTTTTTTCGATTTTTGCTTTTACTTTTGTAAACAGAACTCTAAAACAGAATTTTTTTTTGTCAAATTATGACATGAGAGGACAAGCACCACAATCACATTTAAGCTCTTTAAGAAAGACCGAGAGAGATGCAAAGTTAAAAAAAAAAAAAAATTAATAATAATAATAATAAAAAACAAGACTTCATTACACTTTTAAAGCTATACTTACTAATTGATCGTCTTTTTCTGTCTTCTTTAACACTAAACATATTGCATCTTGGGGAGAAAAAAAAAAAGGAAAAAAAAAAAATCACATCACAAGGAAATTTTCTTCATTGAGCTTTCCCACAGTAACCCAAGTGTACTACATACCCAATTCAAAATAGTCATCAAGGACAGAGAACCAGGAGGGGTAATGCTCTCTGTGTTCCTCTAGAGTCCAAATAAACAGGCGCATTTCCTGTGCTGAGGCCTGTCTCAGGTACTCTATTAGAGTAAAGTCCTTATTATGAAATGCATCATGTAGTGGGGAAAACTCCAACAGGGAAGTGAGGTCCAAATTTTCCAAGCTATCACTGTATTGACCAATAAAGTTCTCAGCAGCTTTCAGACCTGTGGTGTAGGCAATTAAACAGAAGACCATGTAAACAATTCACAGGAACACACACACGATTATATAAATAGGAATCATTTAAACAAATATTTCACACCCTTATTTATAGCTAACAAGTACTGGTCAATGCATCAGAAAAACAAACATTTCATTCATTTAACTATCTATTAAAATCATAAAAAAAAACAATTTCACATTTTTTTAAATATAAATATTTAGACTTTAATTATATAACCTGAAGACTATTACTCAAATTTTCACATTAGCGAGTCTCCACAAATGTACATTTACACAACTGCTTTTCATAACTACTTATAAAATTTATCAGCATATGCAACTCAACATCTTTACAGCAAGACCAAAGTTGAACATTGCACTTTACCAGCATTGTCAAGCTGCTGAGCCCATTCATGAACTTTTGGCTTGATATCTTGACAGGTGCTCAGGTTATGAAGAAAGACTCTGGCCCAAACCCTGTTCTTTCTTTCCAACAGCAAATCCACCAGCTCCCTGAGAACCTGCGGTTCTGCGCGGTCCTTTAACACACTTGAATTACCCTTATCCTCATCCAACTTCATCCACGGTCTCAGACACACCAGCATACCAGAAATATTGTGGCTCTCGTCGTTAAAAAGATCTCGGTGTTTATCAATTTGGTGTAAAACGCGATCACCATATACAACACGATCCTTGTACGATGCTAAAAGGAGACAAAGTACATAAAATTAGTATTAGCTCTGACAGTTTCATAACAACTAAGAAATCATGACATAATTTGACATAAGTTAAAACAGGTTAATTTCTATATTTCTATATATAGTTCATTTACTCTGGTCAATGCTTTTTTCTGCTCCTTTTTCAGTTTTATCTTCTATTTTTAAATTGGTCATCTCTTTCTCGGTTACGGATATAGCCGCTCTCTGCTGTTTCCGCCTCAGCTTTCGTTCCTCTTTAGATTTCAACTTCTTAAGACTGTAAAACGTTATTAAATACAGAGACAACAGTCAGCATAACTACAAAGGCACAGAAGTGGAAACAATGGGTAAAATATAAAAGTTGGAATTAAATTCTAACAAAATAAAAATTTTACTCCATTTTTATTATTGTGACTTCCACAATTTATTTATTTATTCGTTTTAATTGTAGATTCAGTGAAGATTGGCAACTGAGCCATGGACTACAGCTTACCTTGTACATTTCTGTTTGACTTTCACCCCAGGAACTTTGCTTTTAGAAATAGCTGCTTTAAACTGAACAACAAAGGAGCACTTTAAAAATGAAAAAAAAAAAAAAAAAAAAAAAAAAACAATTTGACGCATACAGATTCTTTGTTTGAGTAAGAAACATACTTCACACTTTATAAGACCAGTTGAGTCAAATATTACAATTCGACAGATTCTTCCAGTACAGTCAGGAGTAAAACACGTCTGATGCAGGAACTCCTAAAAAAGAAAACACTGTATTGTGAAAGAGAAAAACCATGTGTTGCATTTGTTATATTCACTTCATCTCCAATCCTTACTTTGTCAGTCTTGTCAGAATACAAAGCAGCTTTGAACTTTTTCCAGCAATTGATATGATACTCCACCTTGCAGCTCTGACAGCATGACAATCGAATGAAACCCTGCAACAACCAAATATTAACAATACATTTTTAAAATGTCAAGTGTACATGGAGATGCTTCACCGATTTAAGTACAATTAAATAAATAAATGCAACCCGAATCATCATGGGTGGACAAATAATTAGAACTTTGAGCAAGTCTGCCTACGGAAGCTTTAATGCGGTGCCGAGTTCGAGGTCTTGTTTGCCTGGAAAAATAACTAACTTGGCCAACAGTTTTAGAAGACAAAGTAATCTGTTGGTAAGCTATGTAACAGAGTAGGAGAGACAATTAATTATAAGAAATCTCAGAGAGAAATATGTCCAGTGTACATAATATTGTTGAAATTATCTCTATGCTTTCTCCCAGGCTCATTCATGGTAAAATTAATGCGGATAACAACTCAACCTTATTTGCTCACTTTAATTATGTTGGAGTGCAGTGTGTACTCCAAAAAGAAACCGCAGTGAAACTTAAAGTGCTTACTTTAAAATCTGGATCTGTGAAATAAATAAATGCTTGGCCCAAGCAATGCCGGCAAACTGCATCTGGTTTAGGCGGGAATTTGCAGATCTCAATAAACCTCTCAAGCTGGTCCTTTAGAAAACGCCACAAAAGAAACATGCAGTAAGAACACTTACTAATTACTATGAATGATTACTCAAAAAATTAACATTAATAAATATGCAGAAACTTACCTTTAAATATTCAGCACAGGTCTCTTCGACAGTTACTTTAGTGGTTGGCCAGGTCAGTTTTCCTGGCATGATCTGCCTCTGAACCATCAACAGTGATTTCTGAAATTCATCTTGGGCTTTACTAAATCTGAAACAGAAGACGGATATGAATAAAACTGAAATTTATGCAGGAAACTAAATTTTCCTCCTGCCTTGACCTGTACGTTTTAAAGAAAAAAAGAAAAGATAGAAAGAAAGTAAAAAATAAAATAAAAAAAAGCACTGCATACTCACTTATTTTCCTTTAGTAAGACTTTCCCTAAGCCATAATGAACCAAGGACTGGAACGTTCTGATTGCCAAAGAGCTTAGTTTTTCGAACTGACGCTGAGCATCTGCCAATTCCTTTAAAAATAAAAATAAAACACTTTGTTAAATTTTAACATTTTCCATGCAGGTTCAGTTAATTGGAGGTGCAACTGGGTGTTTTCGGTTACCTCAGGTTGCCCAATTTCTATCAAGGCTGTAGCATAACCATAGATCAACAAAGTTGTATCCAGTTCGGTTATGCCGAGATTCTGTGTGGGAACAGAAAGGCTGTTGAGTTCAACCAGTCACTGCAACACGACTTTAAAATAAAGATTTAAAAAAAAAACAATAAAGCAAAATATCACAAAGTTTGTAATATTAACCACAAAAATGTATCACCACTTGCAAAAACACCAAGTGCAAATTGTACATAAGGAATATCTAATCTAATGTTTTAGATTTTGATCAGACAATTCACCATCCAATTTCGATTATTCCCGAGGAAAAATCCTTGCTAAAGAAGGCCAGCGATAAGGAAGTTAAATCAGGTGTATTTAAGTTATGCATTCGTACTTTATGAGCCTTAATCATGGCTATATTATAATAAACATGAAAAACCATGGCAAAAGATTACGATGCTCACCAATGCACCAAGATTTTACTACTACACTCTTTGCTAGTTGAAACTGTGATAAAGATTGAATTCGAGATTATGTCTGAGTACTGAGAACTGTTAAAGTCTGAAAAATGCAGAGAGCTAACAATTCTGCACATGATTAACTTGATAAACATGGTGGTGTGTTAGAAGTGGTGCCTCTGCAATGCTAATGAAACTTGTCACGTATGGTGTGTTGTTTAAAATCGAAATCGCTCTTGCAAATATGAAAAATAGTTAAATGTGATACCCATGTACAGTATGTTGTTGGTCTTTCGGCTGCTGATGTGTGAAACAAAAAAAAAGAAGAAAAATGTAAAAAAAATTTTTAAAAAAGAGTAAATTTCAGGATGCTGAAGCCTAGTGCATCTGCTATTTGTGATCTAGGCTTGTTGTTTGAGAAAGCAGGAAGTCATTACTGTACACTTGATTTAAGGCCTACCATACTCCGGCTGACCTGAGAAACCCGAGTTTAGGTCATGTCTTACGTAGGGTATGTGTGTGTATGTGTGTATGTATGTATACGGCTGACCTGAGAAACCCGAGTTGAGGTCATGTCTTATGTGGGCTGTGTGTGTGTGTGTATGTGTGTGTGCATGCGTGTGTGTATGTGTATGTATGCGTGTGTATGTGTATGTATGTATACACGCACGCACGCGCACAGACACACACACACACACACACACACAGATACACACACGCACAGATACACGCGCACAGATACACGCGCACAGATACACGCGCACACGCACAGATACACGCGCACACGCACAGACACACGCGCACACGCACAGATACATATATATATATACACACACATACGTGTGTGTGTGTGTGTATATATATATATATATATATATATATATATATATATATATATATATATACACACACATATACATATTATATATATATACATATATATATACATATACACACATATACATACATATACATACACACACACACAACATATACACACGTGGACAAAATTGTTGGTACCCTTCGGTCAATGAAAGAGAAACAGAAATAACTTTAATTTCACAAAAGTATTAATTTTAAAAAATTCTACGAATGTTAACCAATGAAAGTCAGACATTGCTTTTCAACCATGCTTCAACAGAATTATTTAAAAAAAAATAAACTCATGGAACAGGCCTGGACAAAAATGATGGTACCCCTAGAAAATACTGAAAATAATGTGACCAAAGGGACATGTTAATTTAAGGTGTGTCCACTAATTAACATCACAGGTGTCTACAATCTTGTAATCAGTCAGTGGGCCTATATATAGGGCTCCAGGTAGTCACTGTGTTGTTTGGTGACATGGTATGTGCCACACTCAACATGGACCAGAGGAAGCGAAGGAAAGAGTTGTCTCAGGAGATTCAAAAGAAAATTATAGACAAGCATGTTAAAGGTAAAGGCTATAAGACCATTTCCAAGCAGCTAGATGTTCCTGTGACTACAGTTGCACATATTATTCAGAAATTTAAGATCCATGGGACTGTAGCCAACCTCCCTGGACGTGGCCGCACGAGGAAAATTCATGACAAATCAACGAGACGGATAATCCCAATGGTAACAAAAGAGCCCAGAAAGACTTCTAAAGAGATCCGAGGGGAACTTCATGCTCAAGGAATCAGTGTCAGATCGCACCATCCATCGTTGTTTCAGCCAAAGTGGACTACATAGGAGACGACCAAGGAGGACACCATTGTTGAAAACAAATCAGAAAAAAGCCAGACTGGAATATGCCAAACTACATGTTGACAAGCCACAAAGCTTCTGGGAGAATGTCCTATGGACAGATGAGACAAAAATGGAACTTTTTGCCAAGGCACATCAGCTCTATGTTCACAGATGGAAAAATGAAGCATATCAAGAAAAGAACACTGTCCCTACTGTGAAACATGGAAGAGGCTCTTATGTTCTGGGGCTGCTTTGCTGCATCTGGCACAGGGTGTCTTGAATCTGTGCAGGGTACAATGAAATCTCAAGACTATCAAGGGATTCTAGAGAGAAATGTGCTGGCCAGTGTCAGAAAGCTGGGTCTCAGTCGCAGGTCATGGGTCTTGCAACAGGACAATGACCCAAAACACACAGCTAAAAACACCCAAGAATGGCTAAGAGGAAAACATTGGACTATTCTAAAGTGGCCTTCTATGAGCCCTGACCTCAATCCTATTGAGCATCTTTGGAAGGAGCTGAAGCATGCTGTCTGGAAAAGGCACCTTCAAACCGGAAACAACTGGAGCAGCTTGCTCATGAGGAGTGGGCCAAAATACCTGCAGAGAGGTACAGAAGTCTCATTGACAGTTACAGGAATCGTTTGATTGCAGTGATTACCTCAAAAGGTTGTGCAACAAACTATTAAGTTAGGGGTACCATCATTTTTGTCCAGGCCTGTTCCATGAGTTCATTTTTTTTTTATAATTCTGTTGAAGCATGGTTGAAAAGCAATGTCTGACTTTCATTGGTTAACATTCATAGAATTCTTATTTATTGTTACTTTTGTCAGATTAAAGTTATTTCTGTAACCATTGTGAGTTTTTCTTTCATTGACCGAAGGGTACCAACAATTTTGTCCACGTGTGTGTGTATGTATATATTTATTTTTTATTTAATTTTATTTTTTTTAAATAGGACAGGCTTGTGACCTTGAAGCTGAAATAGTCAATAAAAGATTCTCATGACTGTAGTGTTGTACAAGATTCATCATTTAAATGGGATTCCTTTCCTGTTAGTCACGTGATTATTTAGGGTAAGTTATCTAAATGTTATTTGACTAATAAGCATTAAGTTCTTTGTTTAGCCTCAAACAACCAGGGAACACTAGCACTACACATTAGGCTATTTAAAATGCACGTAACTTTTGTAATTTTGGTCAATAGAATTGGCTGTGATCAGAATAAACACATTAAAGTACACACATTAATATTTTGTTTGAACACCACTAGCTTTGCTTACAGGACACAATGAGGTGGGCAGTTCACGTGTAAAACTGACTTCTTGTGCTCCCAAAACCACTTTTTCACAATTTGAGTCCTAGGATATGCTCATGCCATCAGGGAAGAAAAACTGCAGATATGTGGTAACCTGGTTATTCAGTACATTCGTATCCTTAGCTGACTTTCTACCGTTGCTGAGCCTAGACTGGTCAACGGAAGCAACCCCAGACCATGAGACTTCCTCCAGAGACTGGCACAGTGAATAATACGCATGAAAGGCACATCGCCCAAAATCTTTATGCTCCCTAGCCAATTAAAGCCTTATTGATTAGGTTCCTTATGCCCATACAGCTGTTTTGTCCTAACTCTAAGAGTTCACATTGTCCCTGCATAAATGCTCTCACTTCCACTATTTAGCATAGCTGTGATTTGTACTGTTGACTTGTTTTATGAAGCAACTTCAACAGGTGTTCTTAACTCATGATTTTTGTGGACCACATTATTCCAGAGTTGAGAGTTCAGCACTATACAAAGTAAAAAATTAAAATCTTAGTTGTTTCCTTTGCTTAATGCAGACCAACAATTCGATTATTTTCCAATTTGAAAAAGCCACCAACTCCATATCTTACAGCTATTACAGCAGTGATTATTGCTTAAATGCAGATTATTTTTTATCACATTCATAGTGATTAAACAGAAGCATCAATGTTAATCCGACGTAGAACATGCCTTAGATGATCCAATCACTTCCAGGGTGCATTTCACCTCCCCGTCATACACATACCAGTGTGTGTGGTCAGTCATAGCTCACCTTGGTCCCAATGTTTTTCAGCATCTTGAGTGCCTCAGAGAAAGACTGCTTTGCGTTGTGGCAGCGCTGGTCACTGAGAGCAATATGAGCGTCCCGAACTGCAGCACAAAACTGCTTCTTACCGCACACTTCACTGATGCTCTGTGGCTTTAGGAAAAACACACCACTCCATTAGCACCAATAAACCAGTGTTTCATGTAAGAACAACTCAAATGGCAGACGCATAGCAATGGGCCTTACTCATCAGTCAGTCATTCAGTGATGTGTTCACAAGAGCAAAGGTTTTAGAATTTCTTCAAAAATTCATCTCAAATTGCCAGACATGTGCAAGGCACGGCTGATTTGCATTTGGCCCCAAAACTCCATAAAACACAAGAAACTACTAAGTTTGTCTTTTTAGGCATACTGTCTAGGCGACTCAGAGAATAATCTCTTCTTTTGATGCTATGTTACCAACACAAAAAGGGATGTGTTCTTAGGAAACCAGAGATCTAGCGAGCATGACATTTGTGGTTTGCTATTTGTGGCTTGACAAACTCATCATGAAGATGAATTTAATGGAAGGGCTATGATGAAAAAAATGTTGTTGTTTTTTCACTCAGTGCGGATTCTAACAAAGTGAAGATGGAGATTCTCAGCAAGTGAAGATGGAGATTACAGAAACAACCTCATTTAAATACTCATCAGATTCGTACACATTAAAGACTTATTTCATGTACACTAATTAGTCAAGTCGAAAAACAGGAAGGAACAAAAAATTAAAAATAAAATATACATCATGCATTTAAAACTCTAGCTCAAATGCAGTAGCACAAAAAATTTCACAGAAACATATTTAGTCTAATGATAGAGTTAACAGAAATTGTACCTTTTCCTGTGTAGCTGGATGTTTATTCTTTATAGACTGCTTCTCTGGAATGCCTGAAGTTGCTTTTTTGGCCTTTCGGTCTCCCATTTCACTAAGCAAAACAGAGATAGAGAGCTTAATATAAAAAAACATGAAACACACTTAGGAATGGACACATCATAAAAGACATTTGGCAGTCAGAAAAAAAATATACATTATGTGCTTGCCCAGTTGGACGACATGTTTACCTGCAGGCATTTCTGACTAATGAAAATTTGGGAATGCTCCAATTTCTTGGGAAGGGGAATATTCTTTAATTTGCCTTTAATACCAGTGTCTATTTTTTGCACAAAATACTGTTTTGTGTTTAACGTTTTAGTACAACACTTTCATTTTACATTGATTGTCTCTTGCAAATTTAACAGCCAACCTTCCTTTGTCTCTTCGCGCCTTATATTTAAGGCGATTTGCCCTTTTGCACTTATGATCTGATGCTATCTGCCTTGCGATGGCTTTGAACTTGTACTCAAGGACGATAAAGTTAAATTTAATCCAACAAATTATTGCTCCTGAATTTACAGCTAGTCTACAGCCAGTCACACCACAGAAACCTAATGATCAGATATCTTTAATAAGGACCGCTGAAGCAGTGAAGATTTTTGGGGTTTTAGTTTAGTCCAACTGATGTGAAAGCTGTATAGGAGGATGCTGGTGCACCTTGCACCTTGCAATTGCAGTGTACGTACGTTTGAAAGTATACACCACGAAGATGCAGGGTATCTGTGCATACTGTATTCTGAAGTTACAGAGTATACAGTAAGAGGCTTATTGACAAGATTACATAAAAAACAACTCACATGCAGCCCATCACAACAATAACTTGACTTTGATGAGTTTTTGTTTATGTTGCATATGTTGACATTTTAAGGTTATTTACTTTAATTAAATGTTACTGGTCAGTCAGATGTTGACTACTGAAAAGGTTTAGTCAGTGAATATTTTTCAGTGAGAAAGAGAAAAAGAAAGGTATAAAGTAAGGGGCTTGGACTGATTTCTTTCTACCCGTGATCATAACGAGAATACACTTGGTGAAATCCTCAAGGTTTCCTGTGCATTAGGAGTAATCTATTTAAAACACTTGTTGCCGATACTTCCATAACATAAAATAGGACGTAATTTTTTTTTTAATTAGTAACACAATTACACAAATCACTTCTTAACAATTTATGAGCAACAACTATGAAAATTTATTTGGAAACACGAGTGTATTGCAACGTACTTTGATACATGTGAATGACATGATAATATGCTGTTTGTCTTTAAATCAACAAGATCTCAAACACCTTCCTCTCTGCTCTGAGCTTGTTGATGCACAACAGCGAGGACGCTTTAGATTTAAGACACTAGCAATAGTTTTCCAAACTGAGCACATCCTACACATGCATCCAGACAAAAAACGTTCATGGGTAGAAAACTTTAAAATACTCTTTGCTGTTTAAACAACTAAGCAACTCAGGCTTGTGTTTGTATCAGAGTAAGGTAATGTAGGGAGAAGACAAGGTTCATGATTGTCAGGGTGTGAGGAAGCATCTCGTTCCAGGGTGGATCCTAAAACCAAGCAAAAAGCCTGGAATAGTTTTAGATGCTTGAAATTTAAGACCTAATGTAATCCAAATGGAGGTTTAAAATGCGGTGTCCTTTGCGAGACGCTCTGCCATGACAAACAAAACTGAGATAAAACTATATTGTTTGATCTTTTTAAATGTAAATAATGAACTAAAATCATGTCCTAAACCAAGGTGTTGAAAATGAATTGTTTGTGTATGAGAACTCTAAATAATATAAAAGGAAATATCAATTTCAGCCTTAAACTGATTTCTTTTTTTAAGGATATTCTTAGCAAATAGAAGAAGTGATTATGAAATATAGTTTGGACTAAATATAGTTTGAAAAACTACTGTACTTCACTTTGTCTTTTATACTGTAGAGTGAATTAGGGAACGCAGTTAATTAACAGAGAATGTGTATTAAAAAATATTCTATAAACATCCATAAAACATGTACACACGCACATATACTTTAATCTCTACTGCAATTATAATGATCCTGATTCAATATAATTTCTCTCTCTCTCTCTCTCTTTTTTTTTAAAGTTTCTGCTACAATTTATTTTAAACTTAGAATGTAACACAGGACGCTGTGCTGCCTGTCAATATAGTTTAGAGCACACCTCCTGTACGATTACAGAAGAATCCAACAACATTTTACCACCTCAAATGCAAACAAATTTTAATTAAAACCATTTTAAAAAACTGTTGAGTTGAGTCAAATCAAATGTGTCGATATATGAATTGACATTGGAAGATAAATCTTCTCCCATCTCTGTGTGTTTTTTTATATAATATATAAAATAAACCCCCACACACACTGGACGTTTTAGCTAGGCATTCAGAAACTGAAATGTAAATCCTAAAGGTTTTCCCCTGACAATCAGCCTTCAAGTAAAAACAAGGACAGAAACAAAAGTGAAACTGTAGAGACAGAAAACACAAGGAGTAGAGCAATGAGACATACATACATACATACATACATACATACAAGACTTGAAATGGTGAAACGTTATGAAGACTGAAGGAATGAATGCATTGAGAAGAAGAGAAACAACTAGCGTTAACGGCTCAGTAAACATTGAGGTGCTAATAAAATGTTAGCTTATCGCTAATCATCCGTCTGAAACACGACGCCGCTTCCACAGGGTTTACCAAAAACATTAAGATTACAAACCTTTTTTACAAAAAAAAAAAAAAAGGTTTCCCTGAAGAATTCGGACATAAAACTATTTTGGATTCCCCCCCCCCTCTTTTTTTTTAAAACCCCGTTTTAAGCTCTGGTTACCTTTTAGTGTCTTTAAAGCTGTCCTCAGTTTGAGCGTCGGTCACTGGTTTCTCTGAAAGCAGAAATGTGAGTTTGTTAAACATAGCAGAAACTCTATGCCGCGTTATTATTCCCTCTGCGCCAAACACCAGAGCTGGCGAGACATGAACACCGGGACAGGAGTATAAAACACACACGCGCGCGCGCGTTCTCTCCCTCTATCTCCCACACAAAACACACCCTCTGTTCTAGAAGAAAAGGCAGAAAAACAAGGAGTAACGTACACTGTCCTGGTGACTAGTTTAACACTTTAAAAGCGCCGCATTATAATCCACTCCTCTCCCACACCCTCTCTCTCTCTCAAACACATGTAAAACTTTCTCCGCGACCGAGCGCTGAAGCGGAAATGTACGAGTTTAACTGAGCGCGAGCCAAAGCTTTGCAGTCACGTGTCTCGTTTGCCCTCCCGGCTTATATACATCAACCCTCTCCTCATCATTCGGTGTGTGCACACAATGCGAAGCGTTTCCATTTCCTGCGCTCACCCCCATCCTTCTTCTGAGACAACAAATTGACGCAAACAGGATAAAGAAGCAATGCAACCTTTGCAAAGTTTCTGTTTAACTTCATAAACCCGTGTCACACTGATGCAGAATTAATCTGCCCCAACTCCAGAGTGGACGTAGAATTCAACACATTATTCTATTAAACAATAAATAAAAGCAGGCTAAACCATGTCCAAGAACTGCCCATCATCAAAAAACACCAACTCTCTGAGGTGACTTGAAGAGCACAGGAGATGCCCAGCATATCTGATATGTGTCTAAATGCTTTTTCAAAGAAGAACAAAAAGACAGAACATTGTGACTTCTTTAACCCACTGTATAAAGTCTATATAATCCTATGGCACTTTCAGGTTTCAACACCATGAAACTACTGCATCTATTCGTAATTAAATGTTTGACTAGAGATTTCTTAAAACGGATTCACTGCAGCAGAGAGTTTTCGTCTCCCAAGTGATTGGACCTTAGCACTAGTGTCAATCATTTCTCAGTTGCATTTTCAAAAGCATAAAAAAAATAATAAATAAACAGTACAGAATGGTTTAGCTTAAATGAAGTTACTTGCTGTTTAAACTATGACACAGAGCTGAATGTTTTGCGTTTAAAGAAATCACTCCAGACAAGTAAATGTCAACCTCAGACTACTGGATGCACATCTTTATTCATCACACAGAAAAGCAACATACGCACGCACACATTTTTTCCAATGATTGGACCAAGAAATGCAGCCTTCTTAATTTAGTCATGAATATTTAGTGAAGCAATACAAGTTAAAGGGTAGTTCAGTTGTTGTTTTTTAAAGTCTCTCTTAAATCAGAATTGAGGTGTACATTACTATAGGTGCTGGTTGTAATGAGTTTATCACCAAGAACGCAACTTCAACATAAGTAATCGGGGGCAAAATTCCGCAAACCTAGTTCTCTCAAACTTTGTCACCTGAAACGTAGTACAATGCAAGTAATGTGTTCACATAGTAACAATGAAAAACACCAGCATCACGTCATTCTGGGACTGAAAAAGCTTTGTATAAACCCCAGCTGAACTTTGGAATGCATTTTTGCACAGAAAGAGCATTGGAGACTTTCACCCATTATACTTGCATTGTACTACATTTCAGGCGACAAAATTCGAGAGAGATCTTTGGTAATGCACTTACATGCACCGCAATTTGGATAGAAGAAAGGCTAAAATCTGAACTAAACCTTTAACATGTAATCACATTTCATTTAGATTATTTTCAAAAGCCTTTCACCACATGGCTTTCCCTGGGCCATCACATTGCAGCCTGATACTCGTTGAACAAGTCTTTGCATGTCAGTTTCAGGTGTTTGCCTAGACATTTCACTTTTGTTAATTGACTACAGGATGAGTCTCCTGCAGAAGATGCCTGTACTTCTGGCGCGTTCTAGAAGCATGTTAGTCTACATTTATGACTCTATAATTAGTCACCTTCCTGTCATGCATTGAACTCGAAATCTTCAGGCAAACAGTCAGAGTATTGTGACACTGTGGTTTGTGTTGCATGACCAGACTGTTTCCCCACAAAGTAAACACTTGTCATTTCTTTCTTATTCGCTTCATACATTCATACAGTCTGAGTATCATAAACGGACTGAAACAAACAGAACTTACCTGATGGTTCCTCTTGTTTTGTGTCTTCTGCTTTCTTCTACACAAGAACATAAGTAATTATGAATACAAAATCATTCAACATTCAGACCATTTAAATTAACGTGTTAGTATACTCAGTTCACATGAGTTCACATTATATATATATAAAAACACACACACACAATACTATCCTAAGAGCCTTTCAAAGATTTATATTTCACTTATTAGTATTCTCTCTGTTGGAATTTAAAATGCTTAGAATGCTAAATTTGGATGATTAGTGTGATACACCTCATAACAGTTAAAGCCTGCAGCAGCATGATTATGCCCTATATTTCCTGAAATGCATCAAAACTCCTTTCTTCCCTCTCTTTCATGCAACTAGTTCATTGCAGCAATCCACGGAAAAAACGTAAATTTTGGGTAGTTTAACACACAAGTAATGCAAGATAATGGACATTGATGAGTGACTTCTGTCTATATGAGGTAGTAAGATTTTGCCAGTGATTTGAAAGATTCACACATGTTACAAAATTTGCCACATAGTACAGAGCAATTAGTAAAAACACATATGTTCTAAATTACATCCATCTCAAATTACACAACAGTAGTGGTGCAGTTAATAAGATTAAAATCCTGGCTTCATCATGTTCAACTTCCTAGACACATCAGCAACATCCTCAATTCTTAATAAAAATTCCTTAATAAAAATGTCAAAAAGTAAAATTGCAATATAATTGAAAATTCCAAATTAAAGGAAGTTGGATGAATGCTTGCATTTCTAAAATTGGAAGCTCACCAGCCACTTTTAATCGAAATATTTGTAGCCCTGCACATTTATGCAATTATCCAAGCAGCCAGTCAAGTAGCAAATCAGAAAGAAAACAAAAACATCTTCTGATCTTTTCCCAACCTTCATCTGCATGGTTTTGTTGAGCCTGTGCCTACTGTACGATAAAATTCCTGTTCTGGTTCTTGTTGCCTGTTTACCTCACTGTTCAATGTGTTTTGCATTGTGAGATGCTTTTCTGCTTGCCATAATTGTAAAGAGTGAGTTCTTGTCAGCATGAACCAGTGAAAAACTCACAATGTATTTATTTACTTTTTCTTTTCTTTTTTTTTGTAATTGTACCATTCAGCATAGGTGCCATGTCCATTCAACTTAATTGTTCAGAATAGACAGCTGTTAAATCCTGTTTTACAGTAGGTGTTTTCATTAGCCTTACTTATACAATGAATGAAGCCATGAATCTTGAATATTCTGTTTAGGATATGTTTAGTATTTGGCTAATTCCTACTGATGATTGCTGCATAGTGTTGGCTAAGAGTAGAGACCGCTAACAGCTGTAGAAACCAAGCAGAAATATTACAAGCTGATGCACAACTGCGGTCGTATTAACCGCAGTGTGAGGTGTAAATACTCAATCTCAGCTCGCGACAAGACAACAGTATGATTTCAATAAATGTGCAAATTACTAATAAGTTAATTACTTATTTATGAATTACTCATAGTTCTGTCTGTAAGGGGTACTTAACACCCGTGATTAAATCATAAGCGATTCACAGCGATTGTTAGCATGTTGTCCTTTGCTATCATTAGTTATGTTAATTTGTCAAATAAAATTAACACCACAGCCTGCAACAAGAGATGGATCTAAGACCCGACCATATCAGGCCATTATCCAATTTTAAATGTTTTTCAAAATGCTCAATTGCATTACAATGTCAAAAAAACAAATGGCTTTAGCAACAGAATGATTTAATTGGAACACAAACACCGGGTCATTATATGTTTTGATGTTTGATATTAAAATGATCTGCATCTGTATGATTGCGTGCACTACTACCACATAAATTAACGCTTGGATAATTTCATGAATGAACAGAGATAGAGGTGTTCCTATTTAAGTTGTCAGCAAGTTTGCATTTCTACTTGCACTATTAAT